>CM043697.1:53632500-53885000 GCA_023935145.1 Bretschneidera sinensis
CACGTTCATGTGTTCAAATTGTTGTTGCATAGCCTGTAACATGAAGGACGACTCCTCCCTTCCTTCTTTGCTTGACATGTCGCCCATAGAAGATATATATATATATATATATATATATATATATATATATATATATATATATATATATATATATATATATGTGTGTGTGTGTGTGTGTGTGTTGAAACTATAAAGAAATGTTAGAAATAATTCCTCACCACACTGCCTCTCGTGTTTGCACTCAAATTATCACTCACGCTCATGTTTCACTCTTAAATTGGCTTTTTCTTATATTATTCTCACACTCTCTTACCTTTTTCCACCCGTAGCTTCCCCTTTTTAGTTATTTATTAAACTAATAAACTAGATCAAGAAATTCAACTTGTAGTATTTAAACCAATATCGATGGCAAGAAAATATTATAGAAACAACGAATCAAAGGAAAATGATAAGAATCAGATTTTTTTTAGAGAGAGAATTGAAACTTTAAAATTCACGATTCAAGAAAAAAATTAACTTTGATAAGTACGATGAATGATAGTATCCGTTGCTTCAGTATCACCCTTTTTTTGTCTTTTTTCACGTTTTCTTTTTCCACGTGTCTTTTTCACATATTTTTTTACTAGGTGCACAACACAAAAACAAAAACAAGAAAAAAAATGAAGACAAACGGAACAAGATAGGATGATAACAAGAAACGAAAGATAAAAGGATAGTAAACCTAATTTTTAAAAGCTGGCTCTGATACCAAATGATGTGAACCTCAACCGACACACTTTGAGACCCAACAAACAATATTGGAATACTTGCCCAAGAAAGCTAAAATTCAGATTTTTGATAGAAAACCCCGACCCAACATTTATAATGAAACGCGAACCGAAAGTATAAAGTAACAAACCTCAACCCAATGATTATAACTGAATCACGAACCGATGGTATAAAGTAACAAACCTTGACCCAATGATTATAACTGAATCACGAACCGAAGGTATAAAATTTGAGCGCCACAAGGAAGAATCCTCGATAAGTTCATAAGTTCTTTGAAGAACCAATAAAGGAAGCAAACCTCACATTTTTCTGATTTACCCCCACTAAAAAGGAAACTAACTTGGTTACAAAATAAGAAAGTAGATAAAGAAAGAACTAAAAAAATACGCTTTAGGAAAGTCTGAGATAGGTAAGTCAATCAGCCAATTAATTGGTATGGAACTGGAAAGTTGATGAGTGCCAAATATTGCATATTTTGGCCCTTTAATTTACATTTTTTAGCTTAGGAATTTTTTACTTTGAGTTGTTTTCGTTGTTTTATAGGTTTACAAGCTTGGAAAGAAGTTTCACTAAATTGCCAGAATTGCTCGTGCAGATCAGCCATTTTTTAGGATTAAACTGTATTGATTTAGGAAGAACTAGAAGATGAGCCATATATGCTTGGAAAGATCCGGATGTCTATTTTCTGGGAAATTTTACGGATCAATAAAATGATTTTTCTAGAGAACGTTATGGCAGTTTTAGTAGACAAAGGTCAGTCTGTGCATGATTTCAGCGTGACAGATCAGCCATTTTTTAGGATTTAATAGTATTGATTCAGGAAGAACCATGAGATGAGCCATATATTCTTGGAAAGATCCCGATGTCTATTTTTTGGGGAATTTTACAGATCCATAAAATGATTTTTTTAGAGAAAGTTATGGCAGTTTTAGTAGACAAAGGTCAAAGAGCAAAAACTGGAATCTGCAGTATCCCACATCGGATTGGAAGCACATTGCACTTGTGATATTTCCCTATATAAGCCCTTCTTCACTTCATCATTAAGGTACAATTCCTGAGCCACTTTGGTGTTTACCGGTGGACGTCCGCTAGCATTCTGGTGGATCCCGAAGGCATTGCTACCACGAGGGGAAGCACCGCCCGTCAGCGAGTGGAATTTCTCCCATGTAAAGTTGTTTATTTATTTTTTTTTATTTAGTTGTTGTAGTTTAATGTTTAGCACTTTTATTATGAATTATAGTTTCATAGTTATGAGTGGCTAGACTCTTTAGCTAAGGTTGAAGATGAAGCCCCGCCGTTGTTTGGCATAGTAGTTCAGATTTGCTTGTACAAATCTGACAATTTTTAGTATAAAATGTTCTATCAATTATTTGAGTTAATCTTATAATTGATTGAGTTTAAATTGTCTGTTGAATATTCTTTGTGTTTCATCTTATGGATACATTGAATGCTTTTCGATTAAATTGGATTTCCTTTGTGATTTGTTAAGAGCGGATACATTGGATGCTTTTGGTTTAGTTGGGATATTCTTTGTTTTTTGTCTTATAGTTGGATTCATGGAATGTTTTGATAGGCTATATTTTTAGAACATATATGCTTAACTTCGGTGGGGTGGATTTGGAAACCTTAATGTTTTAATTATTAGTTTTTAAATCAACTTAATTTAGTTTATATTTCTTTTGCAATATCATTTACAATTCGGAACTAGGTTAAGATAAAGTTCGTTTAGATAAAAAAATATATATTTTCACAACGCAATTCCTTGTGGATTCAACCTCGCACTTGCACAACGCTATACTGCAAACGACTCGTACGCTTGCGAGTAAATTAAAACTCACAACAAGTTTTTGGCGCCGTTGCCGCGGAGTTGTTTGGTTTGTGAACATTTTTTTGTCTGAATTGATTTTATTTTTCTACTAGTTAGTTATCAATTTTTTTTTAAAAAAAACAAAAAAAAATGTGGATGAATCCAGCGCCGGTTTCACAGTCTTTTGAGGACGCCCTCAAGGATTTCATTAAAATGATCGGCCCGTCCCTCAATGCTGCCAATACATTCAATGTTGATAGCTGTTCCATCTGTGCTAGTCCTCTGCATTTAGCACAAAATTGTCCATCAATGCCGGCTTTTGCCGAGTATCCCATGGAACAAATGAATGTTTTCAATGAGTGTTGTTGGCAATCAAATGGATCTTACTCTGAAACATACAATCCAGAGTGGTGGGACCACTTTAATGTTTCATGGACGTAGAACCAACTAAGGAATCAGGGGGGAGACCCTTATCATGCTTACAATCAATACCTTCCCGAATTTCCTCCACCAATTCCAAGTTATGGTCACTCAGCTTATCCAGCACCATCACCCGCTTACCAAGCTCTCATTCAAGCGCCAGTGTCGGTTTCACAGTCATTGGAGGACGCTCTCAATGATTTCATGAAAACGACTAGCCAATCTATGAGTAAAGTGATGAGTGCAACCATAGAAAACACCCAAGCGATTGCCGAGCTAGAGAGTCAAATTGATCAAATCGCAAGTTACGTGGATGAAGGAGAGGAAAGAAAGTTCCCTAGTCAACCTGATCCTAACCCAAAGGAACAGTTTGCAGTGGGAAATTTATTAACTCCTATACAAGGGCAAGAAAGTGGCAACAAAGAAAAGAGATATGTTGAGCCATCTACAGCCACATTTATCATTAAGGATCTCCTTAGGTCGTTTTTACCTAAAGTGCCTTACCCTAAGAGATTACAAGCGCCCAAGAAAAGAGAGGAGTTTGAAGATCCCTTGGAGGCATGCTTTGCTCACTTTGGAGAGGACTTGGGCTTAGATAAGTTACTAGAGGAAGTGAATGCCATTTTGGAGTCTGATCCTCAGAAGAGCAGTAAGACGGAGGAGACTATGGATGAATCACGTATTGAGGACCCCCTGGAGGTATGTTTTGCTCAATTTGAAGAGGATTTGGGCTTAGATAAGTTGTTTGAGCAAGTAAATGCTACTTTGGAGTCTGCTCGTCTAAAGATCAGTGAGATGGAGGAAACCACAACACCTGAACCCCCCAAGAAGGAACTTAAGCCTTTACCGGACAATCTTAAGTATAAGTTCCTAGGTCCAACAAATTCTTTGCCTATAATTATAGCTTTAGATTTGGGTGATGCTCCAGAGGAGAAATTATTGGACGTCTTAAGAGAGCATAAGGAAGCTATAGGCTGGACTATTGAGGATGTCAAGGGAATCAACCCCTCGTTGGTAATACACACGATACAGTTGGATGAGAATGCCAAGCCATCGAGGGAGCCACAAAGAAGGCTCAACCCTGCTATGCAAGAGGTTGTGAGGGCAGAAGATATTAAGCTATTAGAGGTAGGGATCATTTATCCCATCTCTGATAGCAAGTGGGTGAGCCTGATTCAAGTCATGCCCAAACATGCTGAATTAACGGTAGTGAAGAATGAGGATGACAAGTTGGTGCCAACTCGTGTTCAATCAGAGGGGAGAGTGAGTATAGACTACTGTAAGTTGAATGCTGCCACTAGGGCTGATCATTTTTCATTCCCATTTATTGATCAGATGGTGGAGCACTTAGTTGGGCATGTTTACTAATGTTAGGTCTGGCTGAAGACGTTAAACTTAGCGCTCATGGGAGGCACCCCACAGCTTATCTTTTCTATTTATTTATTATTTTGCATTTTTATGATTAATGTTTGTTTCAAGTATTTTTTGTTTTCCAGTTTTTTTATTTTTCAGGGACAATGCGTACTTCAGTTCAAGTTTGGGGGTATGCTATGAGCCATACAAGTACAGATAGTTCTCCATATCTCAGGTCAGCTCTTTCCATATTAGTCACACATTGGGGTCAATGTGTAATTTAAGTTTGGGGGTATGGGAGACACATCACACACTTTGTCCTAATTTGTTGTCTTTTCGTCGTAGAGAAAAATGCATGCTCATGTTATCATGAAATTTTGGTTGATCTAAACATTTTCTGTGATGTGATGTCATTGGTGAGCTTAACATTTTGAACACATGATCTGGTGATAAATTTTAAAATTTAGTTACTTACTTTAGGCATTTGAGAATTCATATGTTTGATCTTATCTAACACGAGCACATTAGCACAAATTGTGTGAGGTATGACATGTGATTTTAATGTGTACGTTTCCTTGTCTTAACTGAAACTGGATGACTTGTTGGATAAACACTTGGGCATAAAAAAAATAAAAAAATAGAGAGAAAAATATATATATAATAATAATACTACAAATGACCATCATCAACAAACTTTCTACTAAGTAACTGGACCTCTTGCCTCAGTAAGCGGTGAGTGTTCACGTCAAAAGGTGGGAATTTTATTCATAATGATCATGGCAAAATTTTTCGCTGAGTAACTGGACCTCTTGCCTCAGTAAGCAGTAAGTGTTCACGTCAAAAGGTGAAAATTTTGTTTGGTAGCATTAAGGTCAGTTTAGTTTCGTAGCCTTTTTGACTCGAGTTAGTAAGTCCTTAGGGGTGTCTTTACACCTAATGCCCTAAAACCATCTGGTTTGGGAGTCATTGACTCAACACTCGCTACATGGGTCAATTAGAAAGCTTAAGGGAACTAGACATAACCGTGCCTTATATATATATATATATATATATATATATATATATATATATATATATATATATATATATATATATATATATATCTATGCCTTTTTCGTTCATTTTGATGGGAAATTCGGTGAATCTTGAGACATGGAGACCTTACACATTGGAGTCACTTAGAAGCTTCATTTCTATATGCTAATTCACTTTACACAGTGTCAGACTTGTGATGCCTTAACCTGCCTTTTGTAAGTAATTAGATTTTAACTTTTCTATTCATTGCGAAGATGGGTTTATCTTTTTAAGTTTTCTCATGAATGAATATCATGGTGATGTATGCTCCTTAAATTTTTGGATACCATGAGTGATGAACTTATCTTTATGTTCTTTGTTTTTCATTTAGGTTTTTTATTATTATTTTGTTTTACTAAGGGACTAGCAATTGTAAGTTTGGGAGTATTTGATGAGTGCCAAATATTGCATATTTTGGCCCTTTAATTTACATTTGCTAGCTTAGGAATTTGTTACTTTGAGTTGTTTTCGTTGTTTTACAGGTTTACAAGCTTGGAAAGAAGTTTCACTAAATTGCCAGAATTGCTCGTGCAGATTAGCCATTTTTGAGGATTAAACTGTATTGATTTAGGAAGAACCAGAAGATCAGCCATATATTCTTGGAAAGATCTGGAGGTCTATTTTCTGAGGAATTTACGGATCAATAAAATGATTTTTCTAGAAAACGTTATGGCAGTTTTAGTAGACAAAGGTCAGGCTGTGCATGATTTCAGCATGACAGATCAGCTATTTTTGAGGATTTAACTGTATTGATTCAGGAAAAACCACGAGATGAGCTATATATGCTTGGAAAGATCCCGATGTTTATTTTCTAAGAAATTTTACGGATCAATAAAATGATTTTTCTAGAGAAAGTTATGGCAGTTTTAGTAAACAAAGGTCAAAGAGCAAAAACTGGAATCTGCAGTATCCCACATCGGATTGGAAGCATATTGCACTTGTGATATTTCCCTATATAAGCCCTTCTTCACTTAATCTTTAAGGTACAATTCCTGAGCCACTTTGGCGTTTACCGGTGGACGTCCGCTAGCATTCTGGTGGATCCCGAAGGCATTGCTACCACAAGGGGAAGCGCCGCCCGTCAGCGAGTGGAATTTCTCCCATGTAAAGTTGTTTATTTATTTATTTTTATTTAGTTGTTGTATTTTAATGTTTAGCACTTTTATTATGAATTATTGTTTCATAGTTATGAGTGGCTAGACTTTTCAGCTAAGGTTGAAGATGAAGCTCCGCCGTTGTTTGGCGTAGTAGTTCAGATTTGCTTGTACAAATCTGACAATTTTTAGTATAAAATATTCTGTCAATTATTTGAGTTAATCTTATAATTGATTGAGTTTAAATTGTCTGTTGGATATTCTTTGTGTTTCATCTGATGGATACATTGAATGCTTTTCAATTAAATTGGATTTCCTTTGTGATTTGTTAAGAGCGGATACATTGGATACTTTTGGTTTAGTTAGGATATTCTTTGTTTTTTGTCTTATAGTTGGATTCATGGAATGTTTTGATAGGCTATATTTTTAGAACAAATATGCTTAACTTCGGTGGGGTGGATTTGGAAACCTTAGTTTTTTAATTATTAGTTTTTAAATCAACTTAATTTAGTTTATATTTCTTTTGCAATATCATTTACAATTCGGAACTAAGTTAAGATAAAGTTAGTTTAGATAAAAAAATATATTTTCACAACGCAATTCCCTGTGGATTAAACCTCGCACTTGCACAACGCTATACTACAAACGACTCGTGTGCTTGCGAGTAAATTAAAACTCACAACAAGTTTTTTGGTATGGAACTGGAAAGTCAATCAGTTAATTAATTGGTCTAAAATTAGAAAGTAATAAGCCTCTTTATCCTTCTAATTCCACACCCCTTAAGCCATAATCAACCATTAATACACGCCATTGCTAAGGAAATTACGCCCAATTAAGCAAGATCAGCCCCATCAATAGCTTGGATTAAATTTATTACGCCTTAATCTCCTTTTGGGCCAAGCTTGAAATGCCCCATTTTAGAATCAACCCAAATCTCTTGAATCAGCCCATTAAGTGCTTCTTTGATCTTACTCCAGTAATTAGCCCAACTGGAACATGCAATGGATCCTTTAATGGTGCTTGTTGATTCTCATCAATAAGAGTTTGACATACTTACCTACACAGAGAGAGTTGAATTTGAGGCAAATATGGTGGATAAAGTTGATTAGTAACTATGATTGTACAATTCACTATCATCTAGAAAATGCAAAGGTGATAACTGATGCATTGAGTAGAAAGTCTACAAGAAGGTTAACTGCTATTGGGAGTTCTAATGTGAAATTGATGATAGATTTAAAAAAGATAAGAATGAAGTTGAATATCAGTGATAGAGGATCATGGTTAACAAAAATGGTTGTACAGTCATCCATAGTAAAATGTTTTAGAGATACAAGGTAGAGATGAAGAGATAGAGAAGATTAAGTAGGAAGTGCTTACTAAAAAGCAATATGAGTTCAAAATTTGAAGTGAGGGCATCTTGGTATTGGAACATAGGATTTGTGTTCTCAATAATGCGGAGTTGAGAAAGGTGACAATGAGAAAGACACATGATGATGTAGATTCGATGCAACCAAGTAACAATATGATGTATAGAGGATTGAGATAGAATTTCTGGTGGTCAGGATTAAAGAGGGATATAGCTGAGATTATGAGGTTTTATGGAGTACCATTGAGCATAGTGTCAAATAAATATGCTAGATTTACATCTTCATTTTGGAGAGGCTTTCAGAAAGCTATGGGTACACAGTTACAATTTAATATAGGATTATTATAAGGGAAAATGTGATGAGTTTCTCAGTAAGTTGGGATGATTATATGCCATCGATTAAAATTGCTTATAATAATCAGTATCAAACTAGTATTGGGATGGCACCATTTGAGGCCTTATATGGTAGGAGGTGTAGAACTCCAGTATGTTGGGAAGAAGTTGGAGAGAGAAAGATATTTGATCCATAAATTATTGAGTTAACAACTGAGAGGATTAAACTGGTTAGAGAGAACCATAAAGTAGCACATAGTAGACTGAATAGCTATGCTAATAATAGAAGGAGACCTCTTGAATTTCAAGTAGGTGATTGGGTGTAATTAAAAATATCTCCATGGAAAGTTATGTTGAGGGTCAAAAGAAATAAAAGTTGAGTCTGAGATATGTGGGACCCTATGAGATTATTGAGATAGTTGGGATAGTCGCATATAGCTTGGAATTGCTTCCAACGTGGAAGCAGTTACACAATGTGTTTCATGTTTCTCTTCTGAGAAAGTGTTTACATGATGAATCTCATGATTTCGAGCCAAGTTGTAGAAATTCATGAAGGTTTGACTTTTATACAAGTATGAATGAGAAATTTAGACAGAAAAGAACAAGGCTTGTGTAATAAAGTAATTCCATTAATTCAAGTTTTGTGACGAAATAAATATGTTGAAGAGATTACGTGAGATGATGAGGCAACTATGAAGAAATATTATTCACAATTGTTCTTGAGTTAGGTAAGGAAATTTCGGGGACAAAATTTTTGTAAGGTTGATAGAATTGTAATACTCGTGTTCTTAAAATTTAGGTAAATAAGTAATTTGATAAATATGATATGGAATTAAAATATATATTCGTGAAGAATTTAGTATTGAATAAAATAATTCTTTAAAAAAGGACGCGTGAGGGCGTATACAAAGAAAATGGAAAACAAAAAAAAAATCGTTCACATCATGAAGAAAAAGAAAAATAAAGAAAGAAAGAAAGTAAAAGTTAAAAAAAAAAAAAAAAAAAGGTAGCAATAGGTGGCAGCACCTGTTGCCAAGAAAGAATTGTGGTGTTGCATGTATTACAACACCACAATTTCGTGGCACAATGTAAAGAAGGTGAGTGCTGAGTGTTGAAAATTTTGCATATACATATTTATTTATTTATAACTTTAGTTTATTTTATTACTTACCAAATCTTGTTTGGTTTTCCTTCAATTACGATTTAATTTCTCTATTTCTTTAAACACTTGGGGACCGAAAGAAATTTTGAAAGAGTAAAATTTTGAAGGGCTTTACAGGAGAATTTTATAGAGAACCACAGAAAGCTCTAAGAAAAACAAAAGGTAATAATGTGAAGTTTATTTTTGAAATTTAGCATACATGAAATTTCGTGGAAATTCAAAGTGGGAATTTTCAAATGGTGTGAATTATGGAAGAATTGAAGAAAAAAATTATAAATTTTAATATAAATATTATGTCAGGTGTTGACAATCAACAACCGGGGAAAATTGCTGAGAGGGCATGAAAAACAAAGAGGTGATCCACGGGTAGCTTTAAGTGCTACGTGGTGAGTTAGATTTACTGAAAGTGATCAAGATAAATATGAAATATATAGTGATAATATTAGAATAAATCATTAACTGATTTAGTGATAGATGAAAGTTGGTTGATATGTAGATAATTATTTTATGAGAAATAATATTATTGGAATAATGAGTCAATTTAATTATAAAGGCGAAAAGGGAAATTCTTGATGAGCTATGGTTGATGATTTGATATGATTTATGAGAAGAGGAAATTTAGTGGATCTTGACAAGCTATGATTGATGATTTGATATGATTTATGAGGAGAGGAATTTAGTGGAATTTTTCAAATAATAATTTGACAATAATCAAGATAGCTAATTTAAATGTTTGAATTTATGTTTGTTTTTATATTATTGTTCATATGCATATTTCATGTCATTGTTCATATGTATATGCATGAAATAAAAGAACCGGGAGGGGGCTGGTCTAAGATAAAAACATGTCGACATGTAGGAAGACGTTCCCTAATAATAATTCATGCATTGCATCTGTTTTAAATATTGATTGTATTACTGAAATGCTGAAGTGTTGTTTTGTATTGTAAATTTATTTATAGATGAATGAGTCTCACAGAGAGACAGTTGTGGTGAGAAAGAAACATGGAAGTATGATATGATATAATAAGAACTATCTAAATAGTAGACTATATGTTGTGAACCTTATAACGAAGTAATTATGAGATAATTGATGGTCTTAAGGTGAACAAATATATAAGAATAAGAGATTGATAAAGAATGAGACTTATGATATGTGTAGTGATAGTAGAATGCTATTATCAAGCTATATGAGATATAAATGATTAAATATTAAAAGACTATTTATACAAATTGAATTCTTCTAGTAAATTTAATTCACTGAGCTTGTGAAGCTCACTCCTTATTGTACAATGATTTCAGGTAGCAGGCAGAACATATAGTTTTGTGAGTTGAGGTTCAGACGAAATCATTTTCTATAAGCCATATACATGTCCACATTCTCAGACTATTGAGAAAATAAAATAAAATTTTATTTGTAAATATTCATGCATATTACGTTGTATATAATGTTTAAGTCAAAATCAGAATGATGTATCTACCCTGTTAAAGGTTGAGGATTGATGTAAAAATTTATGTTGGTATTATTTTTATTGTTGCATATATGTGTCGTACTGGGATTTTCAAAATGTGACAACACCGTCTCGGGGGTGGCCAACCCGAGATGGGTCGTTATATATAGGTAGAGTTCATCTCCCATAATAGGCTTGGTAAGAAGTGGGGGAGAACTCATATACTCTTTCAGCTTTTCAAAGGCTCTCTGATAGTCTTCAGTCCAAATAAAGTTCTTTGCCTTCCTAATGGCTATGAAGAAAGAGAGATACGTCTTTGTAGATTTCGACATGAAACGACTAAGTGCTGCTATATGTCATGTCAACCTCTGTAGTTCCTTTATCTTCTGAGAAAGGGTCATACCGAGGATAGCCTCGATCTTCTTTGGGTTAGCTTCAATTCCTCTTTGGGTGACCATAAAACCGAGAAACTTTCCTCCAGTGACTCCAAATGCACATTTTGCAGGGTTCAGCTTCATCCGGTGATGCCGAAGTATCTCGAATGCCTCCTCTAGGTCGGAGTTATGGTCCTTGGCTTTGATGCTTTTGAAGAACATGTCATCTATATAAACTTCCATATTTCTTCTGATCTGATCACAAAAGATCTTGTTCACTAGTTTCTGATACGTTACCCCGGTGTTTTTAAGCCCAAATGGCATAACTTTATAACAGTACGGCCCTCAGTCAGTGACAAAGGTTATTTTTTCTGATCTGGCTTGTTCATAAGGATCTGGTTATAACTCTAATAAGCATCCATGAAACTTAGAAGTTCATGCCCCGAGGTGGCATCAACCAGCTGATTTATGCACGGTAGGGGAAAACTATCTTTCGGACAAGCTTTGTTTAGATTCGTAAAATCAATACAAATTCACCGTTGGGTTTCCTGACCATCACCACATTGGATACCTGGTCGAGGTAATCCACCTCCATAATGAAATCGACAGCTAGAAGTTTATTAACTTTGGTCTTAATAACAGCTTACCTTTCTCGGGCGAACAATCTTTTCTTTTTAATAATTGGTTTGTAGCTTGGGTCCACATTTAGCCGGTGCACGATGAAACTAGAGCTGATCCCTAGCATATTCGAAGTTGACCATGCAAACAAGTCATGATTCCTCCGAAAGAGAGAGAGAGAAGTGACTCTTGAGCTTTTCTAGGAGACTATAATCGATCTAGACTATTCTAGAGATGTCTTTGCCAAGTGGAACGACTGTCGGTTCTTCCACGAGCCGACCGCGTAGAGCTTTGACTTCATCTCTAAAGTCTTCTATCTCAAGGGGCAAAGTTTTAGTTCTCTTCCTTTCCCTTACATAATTCAGATAATAGGACCTAGAGGCTTGCTGGTCTCCCTTGATTTCACCAATCCCACTATCGGTAGGGAATTTCATTTTCAAGTGGTAGGTGGATACAACCACTTTCAATTGGTTGAGGGTAAGCCTACCGAGGATTACTAGAAAAGTAGTCTGTATTGTGGTAATCCGTGGAGCTACTTCTGTAGTAACCGGAAGAACTATACGGCTTTCAGCAAACACTGGAGCCCCTAAGAAATCGTAAAGCGGGGTTGAGATCAGCTTCAACTGATTATCTTTCAATTTTATTTTCTGGAAGGCATTGTAGAACAAGATATCCGTCGAGCTTCCGTTACCCACCAAGATACGTTTGACGTCGTGGTTAGTTATAAGGAAGGAAACTACCACGAAATTATCATGTGGGGTATGTACTCCTTCAAGATCATCATTCCCGAAAGAGATTATCTGGCCTACCTTCCTTCGCTTATGAGGTTCTCTTATGAAAGCTACGGACCTGACATGTGCTTTTCTGTTTTGCCCAGAGTTGCTTCCGGCGGCTGGCCTGCCACATTTCATTTTGATGACTCTAGTGACTGTAACTCTTTGGCTTCCCTAGTCAGGCTTATCTTAGGTCGGCTTAGGACTCCTTCTAGGAGCTTGACGCTCTCGGTCTTAGCCAGAAGGACGTCACGGACTTCTTCTAGATAGGTCGGGTGCTCCCTCTTACCATGATCCTGTAAATTCCTTTAAGTACCCTCGGTTGATAAGGGACTTAATCTACTGAATTAGAGCATGGCACTCCTCAGTATCATGCCCATAACTTCTATGGAATCGGCACCACTTGTTATGATCTCCGCTGAGGCATTGCGACTTCGGGGGCTATCGAAAAATCATCCTATCTTGAACCTGCATCAAGACATTGGTCCTGGATATATTGAGAGAAGTGAAACTTTCAAAACGGTGGTGACCTTATATCTTCCCTCGTGATGGGGTTTTTTGGTTGTCCTACCTCGAGGATTGCTAATGTCTTTCCTCTTCTTCTCTCTTTCCCTTTCCCTTTCTCTTCGGAAAGCTTGATCATCTTCGACCAACATATACTTCTCTGCTCGGGCTAAGATCTTGTTCGTATCTTTAAGCGGTCGCTTGGTGAGCTTAGAGCTGAAGATTCTAGATCTCAACACATTTTTGAATGCCAATATCTGTACGTTATGATCGAGATCAAGGATCTCCCATGCGACAGTATTGAATCTTGAGATGTAGGCTCGGAGCCTTTCCCCTCGATCTTGAATGATATTGAAAAGACTTTCCAACTTAGGTCACTTGATGTTGAAGAAGTGGGAAGCAAAGGCATAGCTAAGCCCCTTGAAGGCGTCGATGCTTCCTTGCTTCAGCCGAGAATACCACATATCAATAACTTTTTCAAGTGTCAAGGGAAAAGCTCGACACATGATAAGATCAGAATGCCGGTGTAGCATCATGGTGGTCTTATAATGCTGTAGGTGATCCAAGGGGTCTATTGAGCCGTCGTAAGGCTTAATTTGTGGCATCCAAAGTTTTGGCAGGAGTGGAGCTTCAAGAACTTCCTTCGTGAATTGTGGGTCCTGGATGCTGAGTTCATCCAGGAAGTTATGATTCCAGCCTTTGAGGGATTCATTGATTCTCTCTTCCATCTCCTCGATTCGTTTGTCCAGATCAAGATTGCTCTTGGAGGAGGAGCCTCCTCTAGATCTATTGGCAAGAGGTGGTGAAGACTCTACAGCGGAATGACTGTCGATAAGGAGCCCGTCATTAGGAGGGCTAGCTCACTTAGTAGCGCAGTGACGGGACGGAGGAATTTTGATGATCATAAATAAACTTTCCACTGAGTAACTGGACCTCTTGCCTCAGTAAGTAGTGAGTGTTCATGTCAAAATGTGGGAATTTTACTTGGTAATATTAAGGCCAGTTTAATTTCATAGCCTTTTTTACTGGAGTTAGTTAGTCCTTAGGGGTATCTTTACACCTAATGCCCTAAAACCATCTGATTTGGGAGTCATTGACTCAACACTCGCTACATGGGTCAATTAGAAAGTTTAAGGGAACTAAGCATAGCAGAGCCTTATAATAAAAAAAAAAAAGGAGAAGAAAATAAAAACTATGCCATTTTCATTCATTCTAATGGGAAATTTGGTGAATCTTGAGACATGGAGACCTTACACATTGGAGTTATTTGGAAGCTTCATTTTTATATGCAAATTCACTTTACACAGTGTCAGACTTGTGATGCCTTAACCTGTTTTTTGTAAGTAATTAGATTTTAACATTTCTATTCATTGCAAAGATGGGTTTATCTTTTTAAGCTTGCTCATGAATGAATATCATGGTGATGTGTGTTCCTTAAATTTTTGGATACCATGAGTGATGAACTTATCTTTATGTTCTTTGTTTTTCATTTAGTCGTTTATTTTGTTTTGCTAAGGGACTAGCAAAATGTAAGTTTGGGGGTATTTGATGAATGCTAAATATTGCATATTTTAGCCTCTTAATTTACATTTATTAGCTTAGGAATTTGTTACTTTGAGTTGTTTTTCGTTGCTTTACAGGTTTACAAGCTTGGAAATGAGTTTCACTAAATTGCCAGAATTGCTCGTACAGATCAACCATTTTTTAGGATTAAACTGTATTGATTCAGAAAGAACCAGGAGATGAGCCATATATGATTGGAAAGATCCGGATGTCTATTTTTTGGAAAATTTAAGGATCAATAAAATGATTTTTCTAGAGAAAGTTATGGCAGTTTTAGTAGACAAAGGTCAGGCTGTGCATGATTTCAGCGTGACAGATCAGCCATTTTTTAGGATTAAACTGTATTGATTCAGGAAGAATCACGAGATGAGCCATATATCCTTGGAAAGATCCCGATGTCTATTTTTTGGAGAATTTTACGGATCAATAAAATGATTTTTCTAGAGAAAGTTATAGCAGTTTTAGTAGACAAAGGTCAAAGAGCAAAAGCTGGAATCTGCAATATCCCACATCGGATTGGAAACACAAGGAAACACATTGCACTCGTGGTGTTTCCCTATATAAGCCCCTCTTTACTTCATCTTTAGTGAGAAATCCAAGTGCCATTTTGGTGCAATTTGGAGGACTTCTACTAGCATTCTAGTGGATCTCCAAGGGCTTTGCTACAAAGGGGGGAAGTGTTGCTCAACAACTGCGAGTGGAATTTCTCTCAATGTATAGTCAGTTTTAATTTATTTCTTTTTGAGTTTTAATGCTTAGCACTTTAATTGTGAAATTTAGTTTCATAATCATGAGTGGCTAAAATCTTCAGCTAAGGTTGAAGATGAAGCCTTTCCCTTGTTTAACATTATATTTTCAGATATGTTCATACAATTCTGATATTTTTAGTATTAAATATTCTATTTCAATTGTTTGAGTAAATTCTTACGATTGATAGTTTTTAAATTGTTCAAGTTGGATATTCCGAGTGTTTCATCTGATGGATACATCGAATCATTTTAATTAAATTGGATATCCTTTGTGATTTGTAAATTAAACGGATACATTGGATGGTTTTGGTTTAATTATGATATTTGTTGTGATTTGTTTAAAGTTAGATTCATGGAATCATTTGATAAATCTATTTTATATAGAACATGAAGATATATGCTTTATTTTGGTGGGGTGGATTCAGAAAACCTTAGTGTTTTTATCAGTTGTTTTAAAATCAATTTAGTTAAAGTTTATATTTGTTTTGCAAAATACAATTCAAAATTCGGAACTAGGTTAGTTTAGATAAAATTATATTTTCACAATGTAATTCCATGCAGATTCGACCTCGCATTTGCACAACACTATATTGCAAACGACTCGTGTGCTTGCGAGTAATTTAAAACTCACAACAAGTTTTTGGCGCCGTTGCCAGGGAGTTATTTTGTTTGTGAAATTTTTGTCTGAATTGATTTTATTTTTCTACTAGTTTAGTTAGTACTTTTGTTTTATTTTAATTTCAATTTTAATTTTAATTTTAATTTTAATTTTATTTTAGTTTATTTGTTTCTATTTGCAATTGCCCAAAAATTAATTAAAAATTAAAAAAAATGTGGACAAATCCAGCGCCGGTTTTCCAGTCATTATAGGACACCCTCAAGGATTTCATGAAGATGGGCCAGTCCATCAGTGCAGCCAATACATTCAATGTTGATAGCTCTTCCATCTGTGCTAGCCCTATGCATTTAGCACAAAATTGTCCAACTATGCCGGTTTTTGCCAAATATCTCATGGATCAAATGAATGCTTTCAATGACTGTCGGTGGCAATCAAATGGATCTAGGGTGGCGGAACCACCCTAATTTTTCATGGAAGCAGAACCAACTGATGAATCAGGGAGGAACCCTTCATCATGCTCACAATCAATACCTTCCCGGATTTCCTCCACCAGTTCCAAGTTATGGTCTTTCAACCCATCCAGCACCATCACCTGCTTACCAAGCTCCCATTAAAGCGCCAGCGTCGGTTTCACAGTCATTGGAAGATGTCCTCAATGATTTCAGGAAGATGACCAGCGAATCCATAAGCGAAGTGAGTAGTGTAACAATTGTAAACACCCAAGTGATTACCAAGCTAGAGAGTCAAATGAGTCAAATCGCAAGTCACTTAGGTGAAGGAGAGAAGGGAAAGTTCCCCAGTCAACCCGTGCCTAACTCGAAGGAACAGTTTGCGATTGGAAATTCATCAACTCCTACGCACAGGCAGGAACAAGTGTAATCGATTATCACATTAAGGTATGGAAGACAAGTGGACAATCAAGTGGAAGAGAACCCCGCTCTGCAGCAAGGGCAAGAAAGTGGCAACAAGGAGAAGAGAGATGCTGAGCCATCTATAGCCACACCTACTATTAAGGATCTTCCTAGGTCGTTTGTACCTAAAGCGCCTTACCCTGAGAGATTATAAGCACCCAAGAAAGAAGGGAAGTCTGAGGACATTTTGGAGGCATGCTTTGCTCAGTTTGGAGAGGATTTGGATATGGATAAGTTACTTGAGCAAGTGAATGCCATTTTGGAGTCTGCTCTTCGGGAGAGAGTGAGACGGAGGAGATTGTGGATGAATCCTGCATTGAGGACCCCCTGGAGGCATGATTTACTCAATTTGGAGAGGATTTGGATTTGGATAAAGTACTTGAGCAAGTGAATGCCATTTTGGAGTCTGCTCCTTGGGAGACCGGTGAGATGGAGGAGACCGCAGCACCTGAACCCCTCAAGAAGGAACTTAAGCCTTTACCGGACAATCTTAAGTATGAGTTCCTAGGTCCAGCAGATTCTTTGCCTGTAATTATAGCTTCAGATTTGGTTGAAGCTCAAGAGGATAAATTATTGGACATTTTAAGAGAGCATAAGGAAGCTATCAGCTGGACTATTGAGGATATCAAGGGAATCAACCCCTTGTTAGTGATGCACAAGATACATTTGGAGGAGAATGCCAAGCTATCGAGGGAGCCACAAAGAAGGCTCAACCCAGCTATGCAAGAGGTTGTGAGGACTGAAGTGATTAAGTTGTTGGATGTAGGGATCATTTATCCAATCTTTGATAGCGAGTGGGTGAGCCCGATTCATGTCATGCCAAAGTAGGCTGGATTGACAGTAGTGATGAATAAAGACGACGAGTTGGTTCCAACTCGTGTGCAGTCAGGATGGAGAGTGAGTATAGACTACCGTAAGTTGAATGCTGCCACAAGGAATGATCATTTTCCACTCCCATTTATTGATCAGATGATAGAGCGCTTAGCTAGGCACGATTACTAATGTTGGGTCTGGCTGAAGACGTTAAACTTAACGCTCATGGGAGGCACCCCACAGCATATCCTTTCTATTTGTTTATACATATTTCTTGTTACTATTTATTTCTAGTGTTTCTTTTGTTCTCCAGTCTTTATTTTTTCAAGGATAAAGCGTACTTCAGATCAAGTTTGGGGGCATGCTATGAGCTATACCAGTCCAGATAGTTCTCCATATCCCAGGTCAGCTCTTTCCATATTATTCACACATTGGGGTCAATGTGTAATTTAAGTTTGGGGGTATGGGAGACACATTACACACACTTTGTCCTAATTTGTCGTTGTTTTTCTTCATTTAAAAAAAGAAAAAGAAAGAAGGTAAATGCATGCTCATGTTATTTTGAAATTTTGGTTGATCCAAAAAATTTCTGTAATGAGATGTCATTGGTAAGCTTAGAATTTTGAACACATGATCTGATGATAAAGTTTTAAAATTTAGTTACTTACTTTAGGCATTTGAGAATTCACATGTTTAATCTAATCTAACACGAGCACAGTAGCATAAATTGTGTGAGGTATGACATGTGATTTTAATATGTACGTTTCCTTGTCTTAACTGAAACTGGATGACTTGTTGGATAAACACTTTGGCATAAAAAAATACAAAAAAATAAAAAAAAATTGATGATCATAAATAAACTTTCCACTGAGTAACTGGACCTCTTGCCTCAGTAAGCAGTGAGTGTTCACGTCAAAAGGTGGGAATTTTACTTGGTAGTATTAAGGCCAGTTTAATTTCGTAGCCTTTTTTACTCGAGTTAGTTAGTCCTTAGGGGTGTCTTTACACCTAATGCCCTAAAACCATCTGGTTTGGGAGTCATTGACTCAACACTCGCTACATGGATCAATTAGAAAGCTTAAAGGAACTAAACATAGCATAGCCTTATAATAAAAAAAAAGGAGAAGAAAATAAAAACTATGCCATTTTCGTTCATTCTAATGGGAAATTCAGTGAATCTTGAGACATGGAGACCTTACACATTGGAGTTATTTGGAAGCTTCATTTTTATATGCAAATTCACTTTACACAGTGTCAGACTTGTGATGCCTTAACCTGCTTTTTGTAAGTAATTAGATTTTAACATTTCTATTCATTGCGAAGATGAGTTTATATTTTTAAGCTTGCTCATGAATGAATATCATGGTGATGTGTGCTCCTTAAATTTTGGATACCATGAGTGATGAACTTATCTTTATGTTCTTTGTTTTTCATTTAGTCGTTTATTTTGTTTTGCTAAGGGACTAACAAAATGTAAGTTTGGGGGTATTTGATGAATGCTAAATATTTCATATTTTGGCCCCTTAATTTACATTTGTTAGCTTAGGAATTTGTTACTTTGAGTTGTTTTTCGTTGTTTTACAAGTTTACAAGCTTGGAAAGGAGTTTCACTAAATTGCCAGAATTGCTCGTACAGATCAGCAATTTTTGAGGATTAAACTGTATTGATTCAGAAAGAACTAGGAGATGAGTCATATATGGTTGTAAAGATCCGGATGTCTATTTTTTGAAAAATTTACGGATCAGTAAAATGATTTTTCTAGAGAAAGTTATGGCAGTTTTAGTAGACAAAGGTCAGGCCGTGCATGATTTCAGCGTGACAGATCAGCCATTTTTTAGGATTAAACTGTATTGATTCAGGAAGAACCAGGAGATAAGCCACATATGCTTGGAAAGATCCGGATGTTTATTTTCTGGAGAATTTTATGGTTCAATAAAATGATTTTTCTAGAGAAAGTTATGGCAGTTTTAGTAGACAAAGGTCAAAGAGCAAAAGCTGGAATCTACAGATCCCACATCGGATTGGAAACACATTGCACTCGTGGTGTTTCCCTATATAAGCCCCTCTTCCCTTCATCTTTAGTGAGCAATCCAAGTGCTATTTTGGTGCAATTTAGAGGACTTCTACTAGCATTCTGGTGGGTCTCCAAGGGCTTTGCTACAAAGGGGGGAAGTGCTGCTCAACAACTGCGAGTGAAATTTCTTTCAATGTATAGTCAGTTTTAATTTATTTCTTTTTGAGTTTTAATGCTTAGCACTTTAATGTTTCATAATCATGAGTTGCTAAAATCTTCAGCTAAGGTTGAAGATGAAGCCTTTCCATTGTTTAACATTATATTTTCATATATGTTCATACAATTCTGATATTTTTAGTATTAAATGTTCTATTTCAATTGTTTGAGTAAATTCTTACGATTGATAGTTTTTAAATTGTTCAAGTTGAATATTTCGTATGTTTCATCTGATGGATACATCGAATTGTTTTGATTAAATTGGATATTCTTTGTGATTTGTAAATTAAACGGATACATTGGATGGTTTTGGTTTAATTAGGATATTTGTTATGATTTGTTTAAAGTTGGATTCATGGAATCAATTGATAAATCTCTTTTATATAGAATATGAAGATATATGCTTTATTTTGGTGGGATGGATTTAGAAAACCTTGGTGTTTTTATCAGTTGTTTTTAAATCAATTTAGTTTAGTTTAGTTTATATTTGTTTTGCAAAATACAATTCAAAATTCGGAACTAGGTTAAGATAAGGTTAGTTTAGATAAAATTATATTTTCACAATGCAATTCCCTGTGGATTCGACCTCGCACTTGCACAACACTATATTGCAAACGACTTGTGTGCTTGCGAGTAATTTAAAACTCACAACAGCCAGGTCTATTACCAAATGATAGAGCTCTAGAAACTGTGCTTGAATCATTGGAATGGCAGGATGCGCTGAGGTGGCTCCTCTGAGATCTTCAGGAGGATCTATCTTTGCTTGACAAGGATGTTGCATTCTTGGAAGAACTCGCAGGTCATGACTAGGGGTCATGTGTTCAGATAGGTACGGCGCTGGTTCCCTTGTCGGTATTTTTGGTGGTGTTTTTAGGCGGCATAGTAATAGATGAGTTCTTATATTTCTTCGCTTCTACTGGTCAGCGAAAGATTGGGTTCCCACGGACAGCACCAATCTGTTAATGCAGAAAATTTGCTGCTAAGATGGAGATCTGAAATTCTGAGGTCTGCACAAAAAGAGAGCAATGAACTAAAGAGTCACTAGAGGAAGAGAGGGTGGGCACCTCCAAGGACTCTCTGATGCCTTTGTTAGTGTGAGGTTTTCTTGAGAGAAAATGAAGAGGATTTTAGCGGTAGTAGTGTTTTATCGTGAATGAATCATGAAATTTGCGTACATTGGGCCTTTTTATAGCAGTTTAGGAAATAAGTTTGTCACGTGCTCAGGACAACGTGATCCCTGAAATCTAACTTTCCTTTTTGGCGTGTGAAAGTCTGTTACATGTTCAGGGACCACACAATCCCTAAAATCTCGCTTCCATTTTTGCGTGTGAGAAGTTTGTTAGTGATAACTGATTCATCATTTGCTCTGCTACGTGCCCATTATCATTGCAGCCACACGTCATCATGTCATTGGAGGGAGAGTTATCTACGTGTCACCAGGTTATTGGAGGGAACATTGTCCACGTGTCACCAGACTATTAGAAAAATAATTATCTACTACATCAGATGGAAATATAGAAAGAGAAAATTAGGTTATTGTAAGAATTTTAATTTGAGTTTAAAGAGAGAGACAATCATTTAAAGAGACCAATCATTTTTTTTAGATTCATCGGTACCATTTATGTTGTGAAGAACTTACTAAGATCTAATAGAGCTTTCAAATGAAGGAGGAGAGAGAGAGAGAGAGAGAGAGAGAGAGAGGGTATGGAAATGGGCAGGGTGGTTCAATCTCTCCTATAAAAAATTTGCTGAGTTCTGTAGATCTAATCATATGATTTAGTCTTACCTTTTGTTTGGTTGTTGAAAAAATGAGCAGTGTTTGGTTGTTTAAAAAAATGAGCAGAGGAGAAAGAAAATGTTTTATTCTGTTAAAGTTTCTTGAAAGAAGTGAGACAAGAGAGAGTTTTAGGAACTAGCACCACTAGGAAGGAGCATGCCTCAACGCCAGGATTACAGTTCAATTTTAGAAATTGGATTTTCCATTGCCCTAGATTTTACAGTTCAAATTCTATTAGATATTCATGGTCTGAAATTTTGGAGCCGACCATTCAAAATATCAGGCAAAAATTCCTGCTTTAGTTTCTATTTTAGGTAGTTAATTCGGTGTTTGAATGCATTTTTTTTTCTTTTGGTTTCCATTTTGAGAAATTTGTTTGTAATTCAATGGAGTGTGCAGTCCAATACCTTTCTTGAGGGAGTATCTCATAAAATCAGGCAGCAGATTGAAGAATTGGAGAGGGTTTCAGGTGTTAAAGAGCAATGCTCTGATAGTTGGCGGAGTGCCAATTGATTCGTATCTCACCAGGTAAATTCCGCATCTGTGAATTGGTTGTGGATTGGTGACTAACTGTTTATACTATGAGTAATATGTTTAATATTGGCTGAATTATGGTTCTTATGATGGAAGGTTTGTTTTGGATGAAGCCAAGTACCCAAGGATGTCGCCTTTGAGGGAGATTGTTGATAGCATTCAGCTTCAAGTAGCGAAGATTGAGGCTGATCTCAAGGTAACATTGCTTTCATGACTTTATTCATTTGGTGCAGATAAACTGTCATTTTGTCATTTGCTTTGTCTCGAATGATTCTCTGATAATGATATTCCATTAAGAAGATTAAGAACCTTTGTATTATGAGATAGGAAGAGTTTTATCTGTATACAAATTAAATTATATATGATATAGGAAGAGTTTCATTTGTATACAAATCCATAGAGGACTTGTATCAGATGTCAATATCCTACAAAAGGCATTATTGGTCAGCAAAAAATGTTATAACATCGGCCATTCCATCTTAGTTTTATTTTTCTTTTTTGATTTGATTATTTTGGTTATACTAATCAGATTTTTTAAAGTTGACCTTTCAATAATAGTACTCTCTATATTTCTTTTCAATAGATTCTTATGGACAAAAAAAGGTTAAGGGTCTGTTTGTTTGTATTTATTGGATCTCTTAATAGCATTTTATTTGAATAGATAAAAACAGTGTTATTAGGTTCGTTTTTTTTTTTTTCACATGTGGATATCACTTAATAAGAGAATCAGACCCAAAATTGTGTCTTAATACCATTAAAATGGTTTTTAGACAAAACTACCCCATCATTTTATCAAAATTATACAAATACCCTCATCACCAAAAGCCATATTCTGCTTCCAAGTCGTCGCACACCGCGTTAATAAAACCACTGCCCCAACAACCTCACAGCCACCAAACCCGAACTCCACAACCACCAAACCCATCTGAAAGCTTCCAAACCCATTTTGGGAAATCGAAAGCAAAAACAAAAAACCCTACCTTTAAACAAAAATCGAAAGAAGACATGGCTGCAAGTCTTCTGAATCTGGGTCTTTGTTTGGTGCACCCATTTCGGCCAATAGAGCAAGAAACTGAACCAACCAGAGAGTTTCTTTTCTTCGAGCAAAAACAGAGAGGAACAACCAACTGCAACTAATTCAGCACTGAAATTAAATCAAGAGAAAATATGAAGTGAAATCTGAGTTATAAAAAAAGCAAATTAACAAATTGGCATCAGCTAGGGACTTGATTACCTCAGATCTGCTTCGTGCTCTTGAACAGAAAAATGAAAGCAGAAGTAATATAGCTGAAAGTTCATTATCTCGCTAATTTGGATTTTTGGAGCTTCAATTATATTTAACTGATTATATTTTTTTTTGCTTTAAATTAATTTTTTTATGATTTTTTTTATAATTATTATCTAATTTTATTGACTATTTAAATATTGTTAATTCGGTTTATTTTTATTTTAAAATTAATTATTTAAATAAATTGAGTTTATAATTCAATTCATTTAAAAAAATTAAAAATTAAAAATATTATAATAAAATATACAAACTTTATTCATATCATTCTTAATAACATTATCTGTGAGAAGAAAGAGAAAAGGTGAACTCAAAATATGAAAAACAGAAAAAAAGAGAGGCTCTAAGTGATGATCAAATCGCGGATAACATCATTGGAGTTTTGTTTGCTGCTCAAGTCACCACAGCCAGTGTCGTGACATGGATTGTCAGGTACCTTAACACCCATAACATTTATTTCGTTGAAAAGACTGGACCAGAGATTTGATAACATAGGCAATACTTACTGCAAACAGGAGTAGCACCTCAAAGGAATTGGAGTTAATGAATTGGTATTGATGCTTTCCTCCTTAGCCAGTTAGCCTATAAGTTTCTTTTGTGTGTCTGTTGTGCAGTGGATTTGTTTGTTGGAAACTATGAATTTGTGGAATTTCATTATCATGAAATGGTTGTTTTGCTGTTTTTTTTTTCTTTTAAATGTGATGGTGGAACAATTTGAAGAAATAATTTAATGGGCATTACCATATTTGCAGGGATGATGTAGATGTAGTCAATTCCGATGATGGATGTAACCAATGAAGGAAAGAGGTTCATGTCTTTTTTTTTTTTTTGCAAAGTTATTAATTTCGTAATTTTATCAAAATAGGGGAGTACGGATTGGATTTTATTTCCTATGAAATTTTTTGGTGAGTATAAGAAACAAAATTATAAGTAAAATTGTCATGAAAGCTTTGACAAGGCTTGAAGGAGTGAATCAAGACTTTCTGTTTAGTTTAATTTTGATCTACTACCTTTTGGTTGCTGCTTGAACGCTCTGAATTTCAACAAAATAGCCTAAGATGAAAGGTAAAATTTTATCGCCAATGGAGGACGATGAACAGGAGAGGAGTGGAGAAGGAGTTTTTTTTTTTTTTTCGTAGTAATATTCTTCTGGGTTTTGACGCTTGGTTTGCCTATATGCCTAAATATTTTTTGGAGAAGGAAGACAAAAAACAGAAATGTCTCTTTCTAAGATCCATGAACTTGAAAATGAAGGTTGAAGCAAACAACAGTCAAAAGAAAGGTCTCTATTCTCAATACCCTCTCTCTTTTTCAAGTGAGGTAAGCATACATATGCTTTTTCGAAACTGATCAAAAAGAATAAATTTGCTGTTTAAAACTTCTTTTAGTTACTGCAGCCCAGTTCTCAAATGATGATGGGGCGATCAAAAACGAATAAATTTTCTGTTTAAAACTTCTTTTAGTTAATGCAGCCCAGTTCTCAAATGATGATGGGGCTATCATAAATGCCCATTTTAATATCTCCGCTTCTTAGTTTAACTTTGTCTATTTAGATGTTTGTTTTGACTCCATCATCAAGATGTGCAGGTTCAGTGCTCCACTTCATTTCCCATCTTAATTTGTATGTCAAGTTTTATAATTGAACTACGTAAATACTGGTGCTATACACGAATTTGTTTAAAATATTTATTTTAGAATAATAAAGTAGATGATTTTTTTTTTCAAAAGCTTGTATTTCATCACCCCAACTCAAATAAAAATAAAATACTAATTGTTATCAGCACAAAATAATTGAAAAAATCTCGAAAAAGATCATATCAACGAATACATATGCGACAAATTTTCTCAATAAAACAAAAATAATAATAAAAACATGAGCAAATAAAAGAAAAAAAAACATAACATTTTTTTTGTAAACTGACATGGGAATGCAGGACAATTTGTTGAGAAAAATTATCACATAAAGAGATTATATTTTCCATATATAAATACACGCATCAAAATACAAAAAAAAAAAAAATAGTAGAAAGATAAAATCGTCATTTTTCAATGTTACCTTGTTAAATGATTTAAAAGAAGCTCTACACATATTGAGATTAAAAGTTTCAAATTGCAAAAAGAATCCTGCAAATTTAAATAGAAAAATATATTATAATAGAAACCACAAAGAACCTTGCTGACCAAAGACAAAAAAATAATAATAATAGAAAAATAACAATTTGAAAGACATTATGCTTTGAATAGAAAATCTTTAAAGAACCCTGCAAATAGAACAAAAAATAGATTATAAGCAAATATTGGTAAAGGAAAATATTATTGATGAATCAACTTGAAAGAATTTTTTTACTAAAATCTTTAAAATAAACTTATTGTTATCTAATTGATTTCAAGAAGAGAGGAAGAGATTTTTTTTTTTGGTGGGGGGGGGGGGGGGTGATATTGCTTCTTGGGAGGTGAATCTTCCATATCTTTATGTCTAAAAGCACAATGGAGAAAACAAAGGAAAGGTGTAAAATAAATATTGCTGTTAAAGGCTAATTATTTATGAAAATTAATATTAATATAACAATTATTAAGGAGAGGGGATTAGGGAGATAGGGAGAAATACAATCAATGAGTTTAATTGCATGGACGAATTTATGTATAGCTACTTAAAAACGTTACTAAATGTTAATTGTAGAGGCAAGGGAGAAAAAAAAAATCTTTATAATAATTTCAGTGACAATTAAATGTGGAGGTAAGATTTTAGTCAGTACCTGTTAAAACACGAGTATGGTTATGAAAAATAAGATCTCTTAAGAAACAAATATTTTTAGTCCATACCTATTGACCCACTACATGTAAGACTCGATTCATATCTTACTCGAGTCACCATTTTCTCACCTAAATAGGAGAATTTTTACTAATACTCATTTTTGACCCGTTACCCGCCCGTTAAAACACGGATATGAACATAAAAAATAAAACCTGTTAAAAAACATATATTTTTAACTTATATCCGTTAACCCGTTATTTATAATACCCGATTCGTATTTGCTCCAGTTTACCACTTCTAATTAAATGGCATAAATTCTTTTCAATTAATGTACAATGAAGATCACAACTTTGTTTTCTCAAGAGAAAGTAAATGAGAAATTGCAATGGCTATTGTGTCTACGAAGTCATTTTTAATAATAGCAATAGTCATATATGTTTAATGTATTGAGAATTTAAAACAATACTTATTGGCTTTGAAAAATAGGTCAGAATTAAGGGAAAACATTATGAATTTAATATTCTTTCCACGTGGCACAATCACAATATAAATGATTTTATTATATATATATATATATATATATATATATATATATATATTAGTCTTGCAACCCGTGCAATGCACAGGTGTTATAAAGAATGTATGAAATAAGATTATTATTGTAAAAAGAAAATTATGATTAAATTTAGATTTTTAGACAATTATACCATAAAATCTAAGTATTAAATAAAAATATTTCTGTAAAAATATTATAATTTAGTAGTTGTAACATTAATTATTATGTCTATTTAAAAAGTTGGATTTTCTATACATATTAGCATAAATAGGATGAATGTAGCATGATATTATTTGTTCAATTTGTTGGGGATCTGATTGAAGTTCATTACTATTTATTTATTTTACTTTGAAACATTTATAGATTTTTTTTTTCAATTATTTTAGGCATTTGTATGTTATATAGAACATGATTTATTTAGCTATTAATAGAAAACTAAGTCATGTTAGTGATTAAAAAGGGTATATGAGCTTTATAAATAATTTATTAACATTATAGCTTTATAAATTTATAAATAATTCATTTAAAATATTAAAAAAAATATTTATTTGTTATTGATAAAATATTATGCAATTAATTAACATAATGTGTAAAATATCAATAAAAAATATAGCATGTGCATGAAATTGTCAAATAATTATAAAATAACTTAAGATATTAGTTTTAAATTTAATTAAATAAAAAATTATTTATTATAGATATTTTTTATCTACTCAATTTGAAATTTAATCTTATAAATAATTAAATAGTAAATTCATAAATATTCAGAGAAAACCAAAACATTGAGATACTGATATTCAATACATTATAATATATATATATATATATATATATATATAGTACTGTAAAAACTCTTATTACATTCTTTTACATTTTTAGAATACAATCTTATAAATTAAATTTATTGAGATTAATACTATTTTTTTATTTAATCTATTAACAAAGTTAAAATATAATTTTTTGTCAAATAAATCTATTTTTTACTCATTCTTATAAATTCAATTAGCTTACTATTTAAATTGATTATATTATTTAATTAGGCATTAAATGGATTAAATTTTTTATTTTAGCTTTGGTAAACTTTACAAATTAACTTTTAATAAGAATGATATAAATATTCGCTCACATCTAATGAAAAAGACCAACCAATAATATTATTTTATAATTACCGGATATATCTAATTAGATTATAATAATAGAAATATAAAGATAAAAGCATATGAATAGTTAATGATGACACCCTCCATTTTAAAATATTTTTTTATAAATTTGCTTTGGGATATTTAATTTAAGAGCAAATTTCACTACACTACCTCAAAATTTGCTGAAATAATACTAACAACTAAACATTTTAAAACTCACAATTTACCCCAAAAACACCAATTTCCACCATTAAGCAGCCCAAAATGAATTTCTTTGAAGAATCAAAATTTTAACTGTATATTAATTTTCATGATGACCAAAGTACCATCAGATATCATAAATGACCAAATTACCAAAACAGAAGTATTAAGGATGGAACATATTTAACAATAATTTTTTAGGGTTTTTTTTAAAAGAAAATTATCATTGTTCTTTTTCAAAAATTGTTAAAAGTATATTTTAAATAGATTTATATATTCTATTATATGGTATAAAACAAATTTTACTTCATTTTAAAGAATATTATGATATCATTGCCTATCGTATTCTCAAATAAATGAAAATCAAATATTATCATAAAAGAGAATTAAATATTTTAAATAGAAAGTCTGTTGATATGTTTTTTTATAAAATTAAATAGTCTCACATCTCAAATAAATGAATATCAAATACCAGCATAAAAGAAAATTCAAAGACAAACTTTTCTATTTTAAAAGTTAAAATAACACTGTATGTTTTTTTTTTGTTTTTTAAGAACAATAGAAATTCAAATAACCTAAAAATTTGTGTTATAAACAATTTTGAGATAATTAATTGATAAATAAAATTATTAAGCTTATCAAAATCACTTGATGATATTTTAACAATGAAGGTACTTTGATTATAACGAAGAGTAATATCCAATTAATTTTGAAACTGCACCTGATGTTTTGAGATGAATAGTAAATTTTAAAAATAATTGGTATTTTAATATCATTTCAATAAACTTGGAAGTAATGTAATATAATTTATCCACCAACAATATTATTTTATAATTACCGGATATATCTAATTAAATTCTAAGGTCTCGTGCATTGTACTGAGATGACAATTATGCACACCCAAAATACATACACATACATTAATTAAGATCTTGATCATCTCTATTTGAAAATTTAAATAGATTAATTTCATGATGAAATTGAATATCATCATCAAATGGAAGATATTTAAATTCAAATTTAACAATATGACATTCAATCTCAACATTAACTTTATCTCCATTTCAATTCTCCGATAGAAAGGATCCAAATCGCATCAATTGATGCTATCTAATCATGTAACATTTCTTGCTCATAGATGATTTATGCACCCATAATAAACATTTGATCTTAGCCAAAACCCCGAGAAACGTATCATAATAAACACAAAATATAGTACGAATATTTGAAGAAATAAATAAAATCGTCTGAGACGAGGAGTTTTGATGTACAACATATGTAATGAATAATGGAGGCGGCAATCACACAAGATGCTCACCTTCGGGATAGACTGGATAGTTAAACCAATTAAACAGAAAAAATAAAATAAGTAGACCATATATTCCATGGGCACTTTGTCTCTTCATTAAACAAGAGCCAACTGCCAATCGATAAAGAGATCTATTCTTCTTTTTGATAACAACACTTCAATCTTCCACAAGAATTCAGTCCTTTGGGGCTAATAACCCAAAAAGTGCCATCTTCCAGAAATTGAAATTCTAACAATCTTCTAAGACATTATGCCGATTTCAGACAGACAGTAATACCAGCTGGTGAAAATAAAAGAGCCATCTGTGGTATCAAAAAAGTTCAATGATCATCCCTGGAAAAGACTTCGTAAGAGTATCTGCACACATTTGTTTAAAGTTCAGAGATTCGTTTAGTAAAATTTGTTCCTGCTAAGTGAGATTACAGAAGTATCAGCAGAACTATATCTAAATTTAATAATAGCATACAATGCCTTAAAAAACTGTTCTCACCATTATGTCCAGCACAACAGGCTCTTAATAGATTATGTTTCAACATAACTTTGACCCTTCTTCATTCAAATAATCTTCCTCACCGTCTTTTTCTTTTCTTTCCCATTTTTCCCTATTTGGGTGGGGGTTGTGACGAGTAAGAGCCGTTGGGCTTGGTTGAATTTATGATGTTTAAAATCAGCACCACTCCCCCTCAGCACAAAAGAATTGATGTTATTTTGGATCCGTGATATAACATTAAGGCTCAAGTTAGTTTCAATGAATAACTCATGAATTATTCAGTAGTAACTTTATAACACTGACGTATTCTGGAATGCAACATGACAGGTTACAATAATCCCAGATCTAACCCATCTCACAAAAATTTGGGCTGTGCTTTGGTTGGCTTGTAAAATAAAATTGGGATCAAATAGTTTGGGTTAAATTATTTTTTTTTTTAATAAAATCGTACATCCAAATTTCAAAGGTCCAAATATTCTATCTAAATTCAAATCATAACCTAGTAATACAAGTTACATAATTAAATTCGAATCACGAGTTATGGGGTTGGGCTAAGGTTGAAAAAAAATCCAACCCTAGCCCAACCGAAATTTAATTCAGGTTGAAATTTTTGAACCCGAACCCAACCCAACCCAACCCAAGAAAATCCTAACCCTAGCTTGTTCAAAGTTCAGGCTGTATCGGGCTAGCTAGTCCAAGTTGCACCCCTAATTGAACCACATGATTAAAACATTCTTCATCAAAACAAATCAGAGAATTTTCATTATCTGAAGTTCTATGAAAACCAGTATCAAGAGTTTCATTTCTTAATTAACATAAAAACCTAAAGGTAATCATCCTCATAATTTTCCAAATAGAACTCGTGGAACACAATAAAGCCAAATCAAAAAGGGGAAACAAAAAGCTCCACAACCTTGATATGAAATAGATAGTAGTAGTCATTACCAGCTGCGAGCTTCCCTGCACTTGACCATATCATCCACATAAATCCACCACCAAACCCTAGGTTGAGAGATGAATCTCATTCTCTTTGTTTGACTCCTCCCTTCATATATCAATATTAAGAAACTCGGACCCCAAAACCTCGGTTGCTTAGTTGAGCTAAGAAGATAGACCAAACCTTAAACCTGAGAAACTACTAGACCATGAAAACTTCAATTTTGGATTTTGATTCTTTGACCACAAACCTAAACTCCTAGTTCTATAGGCCATCATCTGGCAGATGAAAATTGTCTTTAAAATTAAAACAATACCTATATTCTCAATACACTAAATCCACAACACAGGCCACACAAATAAACAAAGAAAGACCAGCAAAACCAATATCCCTTGAACTATTAATCAACTTCCCCAATGTAACTTCAACAATACAAAAGAAATGAAGCCCTGAACAATTCCTAACCCTATGAGATATGTGGATCAATCCTTTCAGGCATTAGATGGCGCCAATATGGAATAACTTTTAACACCATCGGATCGAGTAGATCGCGTTGTCCATCCTGATTTCACTCCTCCCCTTGCAAGCTTATTATATTCCTACACATATTCATCTAACCTCATATTTGTCCCATTTTGTTCAGATTGAATTCATATCATAATATCTCTTTTTAAAAAATGAACAACCTAAGGGCTTGTTTGGTATTGTTGCCGTTTTCAGTTTCCTGTTTCCATTTTGCAAAAATTGAAAACGACAATAAAAAAAATGTGTTTGGTTCGTTCTGCTCCTAATTTCTGTTTTTAGTTTTAAGAAAACAAAAACGAAATTTTTGGAAAAAAGCGGAAACAGAAACAAAATGAAATCACAGGAAATGACAGAACTTTATCGCACTTAAGTGCCACAGCCTTTGCCCAGGTTCGAGACGTGTCTAAGATACTTTGAAACATTTCTTTTATTTCCTTTCTCTCTTTGTTAGGGCAAAAACTTTCACTGTGAGCTTTCTTTCTCTCTATTATTTTTCACTAGAGGCCACCATTGATCAGGTGATTTTGTGACCTATTTCTCTATCTTCCAAAATTTCTTATGTATTTCATTCTCATATGCATAAATTTTTACATCAATTTTACGGCAACAAGCCACCCACCATCATCTGCAACTACCAAGTTAGCTACCAACATCTTCGGCTTTGGTCTGCAGAGCTCTCTTCTTCTTCTTTGATCCCATCAAGGTAATTATTTTCTCTTATTATTTTAAAATTACCCAACGTTCATGGTGCCCCTTACCGATAAAATTTTCAGACGATAATAGATAGGTGGGTGTTTTTATTTCTGCATGGTATGATTTTCTTGATTGGGTTTCTTTTCATTTGTTCTGATTTTCTGTGTGAAGAAACATAGAAGGGGAGTTTTATTTTTAGTGGTAAATTTCGGTAATGGACAAGCTGCACTAATTTGGTGATATATTATTATACATGCAGGGAATTTTTGTGCATGGTGCGAAGGATGTTAATCAGCTTGAAGGAAGACATTGACAAGCTGAATCCCAAGCTCACTAATAAACTCAGGCTGAATCAAATCTCTCATCTAGTCATATACTTGAATTTCTGAACATGAGAAAGCTATCAGGTACAAGCTATGCAAATACAGTTTATTTCAAATGTTGTTCTCAAGACCTACCTCTTTTGTTATAGTGAAACTGTAATATGCTATGCACATTGTATATGTAAGTTCAACCATGGTCATAATAAGTCAATGAAGCATTTTTTATCAGAACTTAGAAGTGCACCAAAAGATGAGTGAATTAATCGAAAAAATTACTGCACACTCCCTTGGTTGTGCCTAAGGTGTTGGTTGCTTCATGGGAAATAAAAACCTGACAAGTTGCTATTTAAAAAAAAAATAGTACCAAATTGATGCTTGTTATTTAGATAAGAAACACAAGTCCCTTATGTCTCTCTCTCTCTCTCTCTTCATTTCATTTGAGAAATCCCAAATGATAATTACATGTTATCAGTATTTATTGTGGATGTAAATGTAACACAAAATCAATTGTGTTATATGACTCGTGTCATAGACGACATTGCTCACCAAATATGGGAATGATGATAAAATCATAATAGTTGTCCAAATTAAAAACTCATTCTTTTAGGTAGTTTGGGATTTTTATTAATTAACGTATGATTTGTGGACTTTTGATTTTTTAATTTCTTTCTAATGAGCATATTTGATAATATCTAATGATACACACATTAGTGAAATATAAATACGTTTATCGAAAAAAAGTGAAAGTAGAATTGGTAATTGGACCAACCAAACATGTTTTTGGTTTTCTGTTATAGAAAACTGGAAACAGTGTATTTTCTGTTTTAAAATTCTGAAAACAAATAAGAAGCAAAACAAAAACAAAACAATTAGAAACAGGAAACAGAAGACAAAAAACTGACAACATTACCGAATGGAACCTAAGATTTCAAAAAGGTGTAAAGAACGGAGTTAAACAGGCTACAAAAGCACCTCTAACTACATAACACTCTATTTGATTTAAATGAACTTCATAGTTTTTGTAGAATTCGTTTGAATTTCATAAGTTACTGTATTTTGGTTTATTAATAGTGTGGATTCATTTACACTCCGTTTGAAACAAATGAATTCTATAATTTTTATAGAATTCATTTCGTAATGAATTCACAATGGAATTGAGTTGGCTTTTTAAAAATTCTATCAAAATTGATAGAATTTACAAATTAATTCTATAAAATGAAGAGTAAAGTGCTACGTTGACCAAAATACTCTCTTTCCCTCCCTCTACATCCCTCTCCCCTCTCTCTCCTCTTTTTAATTTTTCATTTATTTCAAACATTTTAAACATGAGAATTCAAATTAATTCTATAATTTAAAATAAGAAAGCCTAACATAAAAATTCATTTCGAAATGAATTTCATTTTCAATTTATTTGAAAATGAAATGAATTCCATTTTCATTTGGTTTCAAACGGACTTTAGAAAAGAATTAGCCACGTGTTTGGTTTGCTAATAAAAATGAAGAATTCATATAAAATGAATTCTAATAGAATTGAAAAAACTGTTGACAAATTCTATCAAAATTGATAAAATTTGCAAAGGAACTCTAGCATTAGCTTCTACAAATGAATTCTACCGTTTAAGTAAAACCATACCAATACAATAATTCATTTTAGTTCATTTGCAAATAAATTATAGTTTTAGCCCATTGGAAAATAAAGTCTAAATTCATTTGCTAATGAATTTTAGTTCAGCTCACCAAAGGGAGTGTAAACAATAAGAATTTAAAGGGTTAAACTACGGTGTCTTTTTGTAAATGAGGGCGCCCATGCCCATGCCCATGCCCATGCCCATGCCCATGCCCATGCCCGTGACTATAACTATGGTTAGATTTGAATTATCTTTTAAACCTAATCGTTGAATTAGCATGAGGGCACCATAGAACTATCCAAATTTAAAACGCAACAAAAATAAATGAATAAATTGAAAGATCAAAATTCAAATCAAGAAAATGAAATAAGGAACAAGAAGCATACCATCCACTGGAACTCGGGCGATTCCCACTTGAAGGTCGACTCAGTGATCCCAGATCTGACTCGCCAGCCTTTCTCATCCTATCATAACCACCCGACTTGGGCCGCCCATCCTCTCCTTACCGACCAGGCGACCCCAAATACCCCTGCTGATACTGCCTCGGACCGGGTTCCCTGGCCCGAAATACCTCTGGCCTGGGCCTCTCCTCCTTCCCCGCGAAACCTGGTCTGAGATGTGGCGGCACGAACCGATCCGATTTAGGAGACCCAACAATCGGAACAATCTCCTTGTCCCTATCTTGACCCAGAACTGGAGATGAAACCACTGAACCGGTCCCGATTTGACCCAGCGGGCGCAGAGAAATCTGGTCCGACGCGGGTTCGGAGCGGGTTTGATCTGGGACCTTATGGGTCTGTTGGGGGACTTGTGGGGATGGGGACGATGATAGTGGTGGGGTGATGGTGGTTATGGGTCTGTTGGGGGACTTGTGGGGATGGGGACGATGATAGTGGTGGGGTGATGGTGGTTATGGGTTTTGGGGTGGATCGGGTCAGGACCAGCATGCGGCCATGGGTCCGGCTAGTGGGTAGGTGGTTTTTGTAGAGATTATTCGAATTATTAGTATTATTAAGAGATGAGATTGATGAATATGAAGCAAAAGAAGAGGAAGAGGGTTGTTGTGGTTTGGCTTTTTGGGTTTTGGTATTATTGTTTGTGGAGGAGATATTTTTCTCAACGATGTCGTTGAAGTTGATGGAGGTGTATTTGTTCGATCTTGCCATCCACCACCACCGCCAACTCTTTTTTTGTTGTTGTCCTTTTCGAGAGTGCAAAGTAAAATCGGGTTTTTAGGGGGGGAAGAGAGATTTGATTTCTTCTTACTCGATTGAAGTTGAAGGGGGTGCGAGGAGAGGATGTGCCTTTGTGCCTGTGGTTTTCTTTTGGTTTTGTCGTCGAGCTGTTTGTTTTTGTTGTTGAATTTCTATATATTTTTGGGGAAAATGAAAATCTATTGAATGAGTGGTGGGTCCATGTTCTGATGTGGAGAGATCTGAGCTGGTCGAATCCTGCCGGTTAAGGTTGTACCTCAAGAATATTACTCTCTCACGTGTTTGAGAAAATGGGTTCCAGAGAAGACATCATTTGCTGCCATCACAGATTATCAGAGGTTATGCAAGAAGATCCTATAGTTTTCTTTCTTGTTCCTTCGTTAGCAGAGAAAAAGTGTAAATGACGCAGAAGAAAGTAGAAATGTTTTCTTTTACACGGAAAGATTGAAGGTTGTACTCTATAATTTTTTTAAACAACCTACTAACAAAAAATAAACAGTAAAATTTGTTTTTGATGTTGTTGATGTCAAAAATTTGCTGTTGACGTGGTTTTGGTGTTGCACAGGTAATAGGAGTGAACTAAAGGTCCTCGGAAAGAATGGGAGACTTTTAAGAGCGTTCCAAAGTTAAAGTAGAACGAAAGCTTAAAAAAAAGAGAGGACGAAGGTCAAATTTAAAAGAGTTTGAGTGTAAGTAGATCAAGTTTCAATGAATATGAAGTCCATACCTCGACTTATTTATAACCTTTTGAACGGGCATTGTCCACGTCTCGTCAGTGTGAAGGCATTGATTGCTCGATCAGGGACGACGCGTCACAAGGTGGCTATAGCGCAGCGTGTTATAGGGTGATTGCGGGGCTGCGTGTCGTAGGGTGACGTAGAATGGCTACAAGACGATGTGTCTTAGGGTGGCTGCAAGGCGGTATGTTATAGAAGGAGTCCAAACATAAGTTTATTGGACCATTTTTTATTGGGCTGGTATGTTATGGGCTATGTCTGGACGAAAGTGTTTATGGACTACATATACTTCTCTATGTCTCTATTTACATATTACAAATATACTGTTGATTTTTTTAAACAATTTTAATTTTAATTTTTTTATATGATATTAATTTAAAATTATGAAATTAATTTTTAAATATTTATAAATTTTATGAATTATTAAATTGATATTTTTGCCACTAAAATTTAATTGTTTTAATATTTTTAAAATGTGTAATGTTAAAATTGAGATTTGAAAACATGTAACTACCATCAACTCCTTAATTAAAACGGACGAAAAATGTTGAGTCAGCAGTTGCATGGACAGATATGAACAGTATATCTGACGTAAGAAACACTGATGTGGCACGGGAAGGAAACAAATGAAAAGTCTACTCTACCCAACACAGGCTTTCTTCTTCGTTCTCATCTCTCTACCATTCTTTCTCTATCTTTAAGGTTAGCAACAACTCTTAATTAATTTTCTCCCTCTAAAACCTAGAAACAGAACGGCTTGATTTTGTATTACTCTTAATCAAAACTTTAGCCATACACATATATCTATACCCACACACTGGAGCGCTCAACATCCCCATATCCACAACTCTCGCCACCACAAAGCGCGGCCTCGTCGACAAATCATCCTCCGCCGTCGCCTTTTTCGTCCTCATCTGCATCTCCTCCACAGTAGAATTTTTCCTTGATTTATTTGAATTGGATCCTCCATCACAAGCCGACCAGATCCCTCATCAGGTGCTTTGGGATGCGCGATTGATGTCGTGGATTTTACGGTTGGGCTCCGACGAGATTAGGTCCTCTTTCTCTCTTTCTTTTTTCTCTTTTCCAATTAGTGCACCGCACAAGATTTTGTGGGCTTGGCATTTTTGGTTTTGTTTGGGAAGTGAGAAAGTGTGGAAAAATAGAAAGAAAATTGGAGGAAAATGGGACTCTGATCTTTTTTTTTTTTGGGCAGTGAGAAAATAGAAATTTTGAGAGAAATTTTCTTATTATTTTTGTTTGTATAAATTAGATTAGTGTATTGTGCTTGAGATTGTGCATTTGTTTGGTTCAAATTTTCAGTATGGAGATGGACGCGGAGTTTGGGAAAGGGTGAAGAAGAAGAAGAAGAAGAAGAAGGGGGAGGAGGAGTGAAATGGGTTTTCTAGCTTGGGTTATGTTTGTTTGGATGGTGAGAAAATGGAAGAAGTGAAATGTTTTCTTATCATGGTTTTTTTGTGCGGGTGGTTCATGTTGGTGATAATGAAGGCTTGGACTGAAATTGCTTGTTGATTATTACAGTTAAATAGGGTGAAAGAAGTGAAATGAGTTTTTTTTTGGGGATCCTTGATATATTACACAGTTTTTTAGTTGGCAATTTTAGGAAGGGGTAGAAGATGAGGAAGAAGAAGAAGGGAAATGAGTTTTCTATTTGTATGGATGGTGAGAAAATGAAAGAAGTGGAATGGGTTTTTTTTTTTAACTTTTTTTTTTGTTTTCTTTTTAATTTTTATAGTTTTGAAAAAGAAGAAGTGGAAAAAGTAATTTTTGACCTTTTTATTTTCTTTTTATTTTTTTGGTTTTGTATATTATTTTATTAAGATTTTTAATTTTTTAAAATTTCTTTATGTGAGAGCTCATGGTCGAAAGACGTGATTGAATTTGCAATTAAGTTTTTTTCCCTAAGTTGGAGTGCTCACTACGCTCCACATAATTTTTCCCTTAAATGTTGGACGGAAACACAGTGGTATGATTGTTAATGTTTTCAAATCTTAGTACTGACATTATAAATTTTCAAATTTCAAAGATCAAAATATTAAAATAAGTAAAACTCAGTGGCAAAAATACTTATTTAGCCTTTTATAAATCTATATTTGTAAAATTTTATTTACTTTCTTAATTTAAAGTTAAAAAATAATCATTTACAATATAAATAGTAAATAATCATTTACGATATAAACAATAAATAATCATTTATTATATAGACATATAAATTGGAACAGAAATAGTATTATTTACTTTTGCGTATTTGTAAATAAGCCAAATGACCAAATATCTTTTTATTATACTTTCATTTCTCTTTCTTCTCCACAATTTCCCCATCTTCTTTTTCTCTCATCTTCAAAACCCTAAAAAAAAATAGGGCATTATGGAGACATAGTTGTTGGTGTCACGTATCGTTACAAGAGCTCGATGACTCACCTGTCTCAATCGAGCTCGAGCATGTTAGCAATGAGAACCAATTGGTTGAGTCATTGCAGAGGCACAAAAGCTTGATGAATCAATGATTGGGGTTTGGTAGTTTATGAGGTTTTGTGGTATTTTGGGCTTGATGAGTCAATAATTGTATTTTAATCATTTCACCGTCACAAATATGAAGGTCAAGTGTAATCTTGGCATCTATAAGTGTATGTGACTAGCTAGTAAATGCAGTCATGTCATTATTTTCCTTATGAAAATGATCGAATTTTAGATGAATTCGTACACTATGTAATAAAATTTTGGAGGAAATATAGTTATTTGATAGTAATGAAGTAGATTATAATTAAGGTAAAACCATAAGAATGATCCTGTAAGTCATCATTTTTTTTCTCTAAGAAAAAAATAATAATAATAATGCAAAAATAGTTTTTAAACTTCTGTAAGGTAAATATGTTCATCAACCAACAATTTTCTTTCACACTAATGAAAAAAAGTAGAAAATAAACAGCATAATGGAAAAAAGTAAAACTAAATTAACATTTGTATGGTTGGACATAACCAATTGATAACCATAATTATTTTAATAGAAAAAACTTAAGTTTGAATTCTCTCACCTCAACTATAAAAATATAAGTAAATTATAAATTTGACCTTAAATTTTAGTCTTAATAATTACAACTTACTCCACTAGTTTGTAATTCAGTGATTAATTAAGTGTGTTAATTTAAAATGAAAATATCTAAATCACACACACAATATATATATAGTGTGAATTCCATATAGAGAAAGTATAAAGTGATTTTTCTATTTTGTTGTGATAGGAACTTGAATTTTGATGGATGATGATTCTTATTGGCAAGGAATAAGGAAATAGAGCGATGTTTGAATTGTAAGGAATATGAAAATAATTGGCACTAATTAATGGCTAGTGTACAAAACCCCTAAGAAATATGGAGAGAGAGATTTCAAAATTGAAAGGGTTTCTTGATTACTTATTGATTCTACAATATGAGTTTCCAATGCCTTTTATAGGCTAAGAATACATACAAGGTAATGCCCTCATTCCAATAATCAATTTCACCATGGGCTGAGAGCTAGTCACTCTCATGAATGTGTGAAAAGATCACAGAAGCCAAGTATCCAAAGACTGGACCATTACCAAGAACAAGATTCGACCCACGCTTAAGAGATGGCCAAGAACTTTGTACACATTGGCAGACTAATTCAACTCTTGTCTTAGATGCTTCCAAATTTATAAAATCTCTAATTGAATCCTTCCATTTATTTGTATTCTTGAAGCCATGGGCACCAAACAAAACAAAAAAAAAAATTCTACACCATACTAACTCTTCTCAATATTACTTCTATCCACAAATTTCGGACTATGAGTTTTGTGGCCTTCATCAAAGAGGTGTTCATTGTCAAAACAGTCACATGGATGGTCTCATATGAGCCAACCAACTATTTATAGTCTTCAATGGTTCCACAAACGCTTTTGTGTGCACACCTATGTCTTGCACTTAGATGTGGGTTTGGAAAAGGCCAACCACATTTGTGACACACGTAAAATCAATGGCTCTCATGGCTTGAGGATTCTTTCTGGTTTTGTAGACTCTGTATTATAGGTTGAAGTAAATTTCAATGTACGATCGATAAAAGAATCAGTCACAGAAACTTCATTGACAAATTTCTCATTTACTACAAAAAAAATTGACATATACCGACGGTCAGAAACTGTCGACAAAGACACAAAAACCGTCAGTATAGACTCTTTTGGGCTATACTAATAGTTTTAAGAAGTGTTACAAGATGTAGCATAGCTATAGGGATATACCAACGGTTAAAAAACCGTTGGTATAGCCCTGAGAGCTTTACGGACGGTTTCCAAAACTATCGGTATAGGTGGTGTATCTATACCAACGGTTCTATAACCGTCGCTATAGATAGGTTTTACTGGCGAATATAAACTATTAGTATAGACCGTAACCTATACTGACAGTTCTATAACTGTCGCTATAGGGGGTTTTACTGACGAATAAAAACTGTCAGTATAGACTATAACATATACTGACGGTTCTATAACCGTCACTATAGGTTGGTTTTACTGAATAATAAAAACCGTCAGTATAGACCTTAAACCTATACTGACGATTTTATAACCATCACTATAGGTAGGTTGTACTGAATAGTTTCATTTAGTCGACTAAAGGTTCATTTAGTCGACTGAATGAAACCATTCAGTCGACTAAATAATAGAATTCAGTTGACTGAACTTCATTTAATCGACTGAATGAATCTATTCAGTAGACTAGACTATATTCAGTCGACTAAATCATATCATTCAGTCGACTAAATGAAACAATGCAGTCGACTGGTCTATATTCAGTCAACTAAACCATATCATTCAGTTGACTGAATGAAACCATTCAATCGACTAGACTATATGCATTCAACTAAATCATATCATTCAGTTGACTGAACTGCATTCAGTCAGTCGATTGAAATAATCACACAAACACTATACAAAAAAGTTTCATTCTTTTAAATATACTATACTATCCAAAAGATGAAATCTTACATATATAGTCTTTCATCTTAAATACATATTCTAACATTAACATATTATAGAGAACATCTTTGAATTTGAAAAAAAAAATATCCATGATATCTTAAATGTCTTATATCCTAATACATAAAAATTTCATCCCAAAAGTTGCATCAGTACATACTCTAGCTGTTTTGTATCTTTTGAATCAAGATTGTCCTATTGGGAAAAAATATAAAACCTAATCAGTCACCAAAATACAACACCAACCCAAAAGGAAGAAGAAAAAAATAGATGGAGAAAATATAATAAAACCTAATGGGTCACTCGAACAAAAACATGAATACATGGTAACATAGCCATCAACTATATTGCCTTATGACAAATAGTTTGAGGTGATTGCAGCTGCAATTTGTATGCATCCTCTTACAATTAACAACAAAATTATGGACAACCCCTCTTATAATCAATCATACAACATATAATAAAAATATATGAGTTAAATGGGTTTCCAAACGAATTCATTACATTAAACGAATGACTTGGAGCAGTACACTTACCTTTTCCATTCTCATCAATCCGATGACTTCCACCCGAAGAACGTGGAATTACTGCAGGTGAGTCATTCTGAACACTATTTGCATCAATAGCCTATTAAAAATAAAGGAAATTGTAGTATAAGTCAGATCACTTAGAATCATACTCTAACTATTTTATTTATATTTCCAAGGTAAGAAATGAGCCATATCTCTTCGTCTGAGTTGCATCCTTCCATTATAATATCATCAATGTTCTCGTGAGGAAACATGTAACCTCCCAACTTGTTTCACCACTTTTGCATAATCAAATTGCTGAGATGATGAAATATTATGATCGTTAGAAGATGTGGTGATCTTTCCCAAACAACGAACACGTCCTTTTTGCTCTGGTCCTTTTACTTGAGAAAACGCACCATCCTTCCAAGAAGGGTTTAAATGAAAAGTTTGTGAACTACTAGATTCATTCATATACTTTTTCATTAATTCTTGAGATTTGCAAAATTAAACATAAAAAACAATATCAACTGGTGCAAGGTACTAGTGTGGGAAAGTAATTAACTAGTAAATGGAAATAAGAAGGAACTTGTATATACCTAAGTCGCTTAATAGGCTAATAAGTAATAACCAAAGTAGAAGATCAAAGTACAAACCATGTTTTGTGCTGCTTTTTTTACTCTCGGCACTCTCATCGGTATGCGTACGACTTAGAATATAAACTTCTGCACGTGAAGGAGTTGCCCATTGTTCTCCACAATATATAATAACACATGTTGTAAAAAACAACCAACACATCATAAACTTTATTTTCTAAATGACACTGGAATTTTATACATAGTCACATTTTCTTCAATTAATGTAGGAAATGATTTTGTTCCAGTGTAATGAGAGTCATCAATTTTGTGGCGGTTTTATTTGTTTTTCTGACTTATTTCCTATGAATGCAAAACACAAGTGATTACATATGTTAATCATCACTAAACGAATAAAAAAAAATCAAGTAAAAGTCCTTTTATAAGAACAAATTTGTTATAAGTCATACATTTGTTTTTTCTAATTTCCAATATCAAATTAAGAATCAAAATTGATCTTTATCTGCCATAGGATCACGTAGTTGCTTAATATTCTCATCTTCGGTCTTGGACTCATCAAACCATTTCTTGGTCTCATTTTTCTATTATCTTCACTTTTTACTCATACTACCAACAACATGCTTCTTTATTGTTGGTAAGAGTGGATCAAATGTGAATTTTGCCTACAATCAAACAATAACATTAGCAAAAATCATCAAAGTTTTTTATAAGTAGAAAATCGTCAAAGTAAAGAAAAATGAAGTAACATTATAACACACTTAGTTATTTATACCTCAATGATCTTCCACATTTCCTCCTTATTTACCAATGGCATGTAAACCCATGATTCTCGGTTGATTGGTGCAATGTGAGCCATTCTGACCATGGTACCAATAAATTGATTAAGCCTTCCTGCGTCATCCCTTACTGGCTAACCATTTGCATTTACTTGGACACGAATTTTTTGATGTTCTACCAAATCCCACATGTCAGCCATACGTGTGGGACCATGTTTCTTTCTATGTTTATGAGAGACATTTTCTTAAACAATTACAAGATATTTAGAAAAAAGATTAATGAAATTTGGTCAATAGTAAATTTGTTTTATTTCAATTCTTGTTTTCCTTTTCTTTCTTTTTTTCTCCATTGTTGCTGTTTTCATGTTTCATCAATCATAGAAGAAATAATATTTCGGCCTATATATATTAATGCACCCATTTGCTAAAGAAATTTATACCTGATGATGAAGGTTGCCCAGGCTGGGGCTGTGGTTCTTGATTGTGTAAAGGTTGGGTCTGATTATGAGACTGTGACGTTCTAGTGGATCCAAGTGTTTGTGTACCAAAGGATGCATGTGGTTCTTGTCTAGACTTAGTTTGCAACTGAGAATTCAAGTTTTCACTTGAATGTATAATATTCAAGCGTCGACGCTTTCCCATTACCTGGTCTAATGAAGGTGTTTCCAAGTTACTTATTACACTGCAAGTACAGAGGAACATTGTATATAATACTTTACAAAGAAAATTTTGGGAAATAAATATGAGCAGAGAAAGTATAACAATCGAGAGAACCTAAATGATAATATCTATGTATAAACGCGCAAAAACAAATCATATTAGTTGATGCATGTCATAATTCTTGAAAGACATAAACATACAGTAGCTTTATTTTGTGCAATAAGCAATCACAAGATTTCAATGTAAACAAGCATGCATCTCTAGTTTTACATATTACAAAAAACATTATATGATAATTGTTTACATAATAAAAAAAGAACAAAAGATTTCCAGTATCATGTTAAGTCATCTCCATATTCATCTTCCACTAGGTTATCATCCATAAGTTCATCTTCCATCTTTAGTATGATACCCACTCCACCACCACCATCATCATCGTCAACATCATTTCGAACCAAATTGGAAGCATCAACAACATCAAATGTGTCACTAAGCACTTGTTCTCCCGGTTTCTCTTTCAATAGATGATTCATCACCCATGTCAAAGGTATACCAAAGTTTCGCATGTTTGACAATATGCCAATCTTTGAGCCTTTCATAAATAGCATAATATAATTTCTTGGCTTGTGATGCCAACACAAAAGGGTCATCATGCAAATTAACACCAGTATGTATCGAATGTGAGAAATTCACAAGAGAGAACCTGATATTATCCACCTTATAACCTCTTTTAATATCAATCCAATCACATTTGAATAGCATGATCTTGTATCTACCAGAATAATTTAATTCAATAATGTCCTTCAATACGCCATAGTAATTAACATCTCTTTCAACAGGTCGTCTATCTCTTGCACTAGCATAACTAGTTGTTTTGACAGTCACAACAACACCACTGTTTTGAGTTTTTAAGTATCTCTCGCGTTATTTGGTGTGAAACCTATATTCATTGATAATATAACCAGTATATCTGCGAACCACTTCACTAGGACCACGAGGAATCAATCTAATTTGGTCTGTAACTTCTGCATTTCGTTCCTCATCCATACGTGCAACCTAGATTAAGAAGTGGTCAATTTAATATTTAAGCTTTATGAACTAAAAACTTGTAAGTATAGTCTACTATACTTACTCTATTACGAAACCAATCATGGAAAGTATGACATTGGATTCTCTCGATTTAATGTTGTGATAAACAACGTGGCCGATTTTGTCTCTTAACAAATTCCTCATGTTGTCTACATACAAAATCTTATATAAGAATCTAAAATAAAGCTTTGGAGGATTAAATAAGGTTTATGTTTTTGGCAAGAAAACTAAAATTTGTTTGCTTACTTTTGAAATGGGATGACTGCTCATAATTAAAAAGAACATATTGATGTGCTTGCACCAAAGTTTGCTTGTCAAGTGTAACTCGTAAGACCCTTTTACACTTCTTCACATTTTTTATTCTTGCCCAAAGGTTGACCGGAGGTGAATAAAATAGATTCTTCCTCCAAATTTGGATTTTCATCTTCATCATTTCGTAGTGTTCAGTTAAACCTAATCTCAACACCTGATAGGTAGCGTGAACAAAAAGTTGAGCATTCTTGTGCTAAGTAATTTTCTGCAATAGATCCCTCTGGATGAGCTCTATTACGTACAAAAGACTTGAGTGTAAAAATGAACCTATATAAACATAATTTTAAAACACAATCATAAGGAACATTAAAGATTGTATTACCTTTATAAGTGTAACTCAAAATATTATACACCTAAAAGGGTGCTTTTCAATAAGATACATTCGTTGGTTATTGGTCCAACAATTTTTGCCTCGGTTTCCAAATGAATAACCAAATGCACCATGATAGTGAAAATATATGGAGGGAAAATCTTTTCCATTTGGCAAAGAATTAAAATAATCCGAGACTCAAATAGCTCGATGTCACATTCATGCAAAACTTTAGAGCATATTCATATGAAATAATGACATAAATCAATTATAATAGAGGTAAATCTATCAGGTAAAGAACCTCGTATAGCTATAGGAAGAAGTTCTTGCATGAGAACATGGCAATCATAGCTTTTGAGGCCTATCAACTTCCATTGTTTGAGCTGCACATAACGAGAGATATTGGATGAGTATTCACCTGGAGTTTTCGTCTCTTTGAGAATCTTTAGTAAAGCAACTTTTTCTTTTGAAGTCATAGCATAACAAGCTTTAGGCGTAATATCTTTACCGCTTATAGGATACTTTCTCAACTGAAGTACACTTCTTATACCTATATGTTTGAGGTCACGTTGTGCGTTATCGTTATCCTTTGAATTCTCTTCTTGACCTAACAACGTACCAATAATTATCACACACATTCTTTTCTATGTGCATCACATCAAGATTGTGACGCAATGGATGATGCTCCCAATAAGGCAAAGTGAAAAAAATGCTTTTTTTCTTCCAACGCCCCTCATCATAATCATTACTATCATCTTCAAAGCTCTCCAATTGCCTCAACATTTCTGTCCCTGATAACGGTTTAGGTGCACATCTATGTTCTTCAGTTCCATCATAAGAATGTTTATCAGTTTGAAAGTTATGGTTAGGTTCTAACCATCGACGATGACACATGTAACAATGTTTTCTACTATGATGCAAATAGAAAGATGAGGTGTCAAAGCCATAATGAGGACATGCATATCTCACCCTAGTACTCCACCTAGACAAGTTGCCATATGTGCTCTGTACTTACGTATTTTTAATCCGTAAATATAGATCATGATCTATACTGACAGATATTTAATCCGTAAGTATATACATGATCTATAGTGACAGAAATTTTAATTCGTCAATATAGCTTATATATACACTGACGGATTAAAAATCTGTAAGTATATATCATGATCTATACTTATGGATTAAAAAACCGTCAGCATAGATATGATATGTACTTACGAATTCTTAGTCCGTCAGTGTATATGTGAGCTATATAGTGATGACAGTTTAAATCCGTTAGTATAACTCTAAGTTATACTTACAGAGTTTTAAATCCGTCGGTATAGACCAGATATACTGATGAAGTTTAAATCCGTCAGTATAGCCATCCGTCAGTAAATTGCATTTTTTTTTGTTGTGATTCCTGATCCCAATGGTTTGTTAATGCACCATTTTCTTGATATAAACATAATCTTCTTCTTATTGTTGAGATGATAAAGAGATAGTAGAGAGAAAGTTTTGCTTCTTCTCAACACTAAAAAAACTTTAGACAAGCTGCACTATTTCTTTTTGTTATTGTAGGAGTGTAGGATCATGGTTGTCAAAATTAAAACTATTGAAAGCAACACTACAGATAATTTCCATCTCCTTGAAAATTTCTTCTTCAATTTACAGGATTATGAGATCATGTGGATTTTGTCGTTCTATATACAGACAGAAGACCAACGTGTTATATTTGTGGAATAGTCATTCTGTGATTGTTGAGTAATTTAAATGATAGAAGTTGAGTAAGGGAGGATCAAAGAAAGAAACAATGATATGATGTTGAATTTTGATGAATGGTGGTTCATGTTGATAAGGAATATAGAAATGGTGAGTATATATATATATATATATATATATGAGGGGGGGGGGTAGTGCAAGACTAAAGGCTTATTGATTATACTAAATGGGTTTACATTGCATTGTATAGGCTAACAATACAAGCAGTAACTAACAATCCTAACCAATTAACAAACTTAATCAATTCATAACTATCTAATTCTTTACTTAGTTACTCCACTAATTCTAACTACAATCCGTATCATATAAATTATTTATTTCCGAATTGCTTTGATTTTGATTTTAGGGTTCTTTTGCTAACACTTTCACAATTAGGTAAATTTTAAGGTTATTTCGCGATTGGATTTACGAAGTCATTCCACCAAAGCTTGGTATAGATGAAGATATGTTTACTTACATTTAGACATTTTTATCAAATAGTTTGCACGCATAACCAATTTAGATGAACACAACTGTAGAAAAAATAAAATAAAACATAAAACTCACTTTTATAAAATAATTGGCTTTTTATAGTACGAAAAAACCCAACGCAAATACTCCTTTTGACGCACTTTATATTTCACAATACACTATTCATCTTATTAAATGATTTTTTTAAAAAAAATTTAAATTAATGTGTGTTAAATTAAACATAATGTGCATAGCACATGATCACTCAATCAAAGACATTTTTATCGTTAAAAATGTCATATTGGCATTTTACATAATTTTTTTGGGTGTAATTTATCAACAATGACTTATTTATATAGTGCATATTAATCTTTTAAGATGAGTTGTTTAAGTTGCAAACTAGTGGATTTCATTGCAAGTATTATTAAAACTAAGAATGAACTTGTAATTTACCAAAAAAATGTGTAATTTTTCAACAGTGATTTATTTAAATAGTACATATTAGTCTTTTAAGATGTGTTGTTTAAGTTGCAAACTAATGGACTTGGTTGTAAGTATAACTAAATTTAAGAATGAATTCACCCCTGTTTATCTTGTTGCTAATTGACTTTTTTCTAGAGCAATGATTTAGAACCTCTCACTTTTATCATCTACTAGTGTCACCAAAAGTTGGATTAGTAACGAACTGGCATCAAAATGACAAATTTACTCTTATGAAATCACTATAACGAGTGAATTTCTTGGTTTTAATTAGCTCTGTGTCATGGTGATTTAAACAAGTGACCGGTTAGGATGTCCCATAGCAGCACTCCCTTCTTCTACTACCACAGGAACCATAAAAGTTTCATCTTAATAGAAACTCCCAAAACATTATGGTATTTGAACTCTGAAATTGAATTCAAGCAGTCTCAAAGAGAAGCGGGCAAAAAATTAACAGATAAATTAAGGATAGCCAAATGATAAATTTGATACAACAAGAACAACTGAGATAAAGAGATCATCTTTTTTGTATTTTACAGCCAGAATCCATATTCATCAAAGGCAAAGTCTCTTTCTTGAGGATGATGTACATTGGAACAGTGGGTTTGGTTTTATATCTATAGAGAACCTTCTTTTTCTTGTATGTCCCATTATCAATGCTGATCGCTATCTTCCCTGGTTCACTAATGTAAAATGAATTTCTAACACTTTGTGTCCCTTTCCTTTCCTTTTCATTTTGAAGCAAAACCTTGTAGGACCCTTCATCATCCGGAATGAACTCCTCCTTGTAGGACACCTCCCATCCCACAACTGTTAGATCCCAAACTATGGTCACCCCAACCTAAACAGCACAAAAATAACCCAAAACACAAGATTAGATTATCAAAGTTTTCGAGTGAGAGAAGAGGAGAAGAGTGCCTACGCCCTTCAATTTCTCTCTCTCTCTCTCATTTATTGTATTCTCCCTCCAAAACTCTCAAACAAGAGAATTAAAATGTTTGAAGTTTAGAGAGATTTGGAGGTATAAAGGTATCAAGATCCTCTCATTTCCATTAAAAATAACTCTTAAATGAAAAAGTACATAAACTTTTTCCTTTCCGTCCATTCCCCTCATTTCAAACATAGAGTTAAACAAGAGATACATGTACTCGTTCATTTCATTTCATTCTCCTCAATCCAAGGTTACTCAAATCGGAGTTTTTTTTTACAAAGGGCAAATAAGTACTATGGCAAGTTTAATTCGAGAGACTGTTAATTACCTCATCAACTGGAATTTGGATGCACTTGGTTGAATTTTTTTTGACAATGAGGTCTAGAACTTTGTCCTCATGGAAGAACTCATCATCATTCTCTCTTTTGAGACCACCATATTCAACAGGAAGATTTTCTGGGGCTATAAACCTAACAAGTTTGAGTAAAAAAGTTAATAGATTGACAACAAAACAAGAACTCAGATATTGAAACTAGAAAATTAAATTAGTATTCTCACTTGAGAAGAGTCTTAGTAACTTTAGATGGTCTGGCAAAGACAAACTTGTTCTTAGTTCTTTGACTCATGAGCTTTGAACTTAATACATGGGATGCATAGTCCCAAAAAGGAGCATTGATGATTATCTGCAAAAGTAAAAATAAAAATAAACATAAATATAAATATGCCATATTTCAATTCGAAATTTGCAGACTCATATTTCAATTACTAGAATCCTAATTAGTTGCATTTACACTTACATCTCTATAAATGAGCTCAGGATAATGCTCTTGAAATGTGATCAAGGCTTTCTTGCTAACGTAGTGTAGCTCCTTCATGGCAGGCCCTGGAGAGTTCTTCAAATCTGTAATCAGAACTATAGAATCTGCCCCACCAACTCTGAAGTTAAGTTCCTTAATACCCTTTTCTATGAATTGGACTCTCCACCTCAGAAACTTTTCACAATTCTCTTTTGTCCCAAATATTTTGTGGTACAAATCCCTGTCCCTCAAGGCCCCAAAAACATTGAAATACAAAGGGTGACCTTCCTTGTCTCTACTACTTATGTACACAATCTTTTCAACAGAAGGATCAAGATTTTCTTCAAGAATTCCATCCGCGTTGTATTCCTTTCTCCATTTTAGTGTCCTTCGAAGCATCTCAAATGCCTCATGAACCTTAAAATCTCTTGCTTTCAAGAATTTCACCAGTACAATATCTGTGCCTTCATGGCCTTTACTTGGCAATAAAGGTACCCCCCAAAGGGTAATCTCCTTGAGTTGGTCTCTCGCCTTTCTGGTTTCGCTGGCTGACAAATTTTTGTTGGTTTTCACCAATAGATAATTCTCAAGAATGGCGTCTTCAACCATGCACCTGAATTCCAACAATGCCCTTTTCTTTCTCTGCTTTTTGTCAAATTTGATCAACTTTCCATCTTGATGAAATGATGATTCAAAATGTTGTTCTTGATGAGTTTCTTGGTCATTTACTTCCTCAGCCTCATTTTCATCATGAACCTTCCTGTTTCCACTGGCTTTGTGGCTCTTCCCTCTCTGTTTCGACATTTATTTGATTGGCGGGGGGCTCTTCCTTTGCCGGAAATCTGAATCTAGGAGGGGCAATAGGGAGAGAAAGAGAAGGTCAAATATATCAGAGATGTTCTTTCCACTTTCTATGGAACCCACCTAATTTGATCAAAGCTAAGATGAGTTTTCAAATCCCAACCGTTAGTTAACTGGCGCCAAATTTAGGTGGATCTCTGATGGCAGTAACTGACTAAACTGCACCGAATGTTCAATTCCTATAATTGACCAAAGAGAACAGAAAGTAATGATCTGGCAGGCCGTTGTGGGAGGAAGAAAAGGCTGCAAGTTTCGAGAATTACGAGTACTATTTATTTCTATTGCCACAGCCTTGTATTTGTGCTTTTATCAATCAGACGAAAAGGCCCTTAATCTAATCCATACTATTGTAAAATAAAGTCCGTGTGTTGTGTTGTTATGCGTAAAGTATATTAAATTTTAAAATTTTAATATATATTAAAAAAATTATTTTATTTTTTTTAATAATTACTCTTAAATATATTATTAATACTATCTTTTTTTCCCTACTCTTTACAAAACTTTGTTGTACTTTTTACCTGTGGTCATGTCCGGGCTTTAATAGTTATTTGAATTTATTTAACTATGTTATTTTAATGTGCGAGGTTATATTGTATTACCAATTGAAATTTTTTACTAAAAAATAGATTATAGATATTAGTATGACCTACCATATAATATTTTGGACATATCTATGCAATTAGTTATTTTTTAATTTTATCATGAGCTTATTATTCTTGCTAAAAGCATTTATTTGAGATATATATCCAAATCAATAAACGTCCAACCACCACTACTTCGTCTTAATATCAATTGGATATATTTTCATTTAAATTTCTCTTATTGCAATTGTTTGTCTATGTATAAACTTTTGAATAAAACAAATATCATTAAATAACTAGTCACTTAAATCTTTATAATTGATCTTTATAGATTTTATTTACCACCATCATAATTGAAAAGATATAATATTGTAGATTAGCTTATTTTTAGTTAAGAATTTTTGTGATTTTAATATTTAATCTTAGGTTTCAAATTAAACATATAGTATTTGAAAATTATATATATATATATATATATATATATTATTTGATACAAAAGCAACTATTAATTTATGTATTTATGACATTTATTTAAAATGTTTGTTTTTCCATTGACTTATCGTTTAAGTTTTACCAACTCTTTTTTCATCGTATGCTTTGGTATATATAAAACTATCGTTTTATAATCACATGATTAACTTAATTCATTAGATATATATAAATTCACAGTCTCAAGATATTAAAGAATATTGTAATTGAATACTTCTTTTTAAATTTTGTTTATCACGAAATTTGATTTGGCTTTATTAATCAAGATTACATTATTTAAAACTGAATGTATTCAATTTAACACATAGAATAATGAAACCCTCTATGGTAAAATATTATTTAATGAATTCATTTTTTAGATATCTAATTTAATTTAGTTACTACTTAATTTGATTGTATTCTTTATTTTAGGTGTTCTATAAACTTACTAGATTGAGCTTTATATGGCTCGCATAACTTCAAATACCAAAGTTCTGTTTTGTTTAAAAATATATACATTAAAAAAAAGTGTCATGTAAACTCAATTTCTTCTTTTTTAATGATGTAATTTTATTTAATATATAATTTTAATTTTCTATTTAAATATTAAGTTCAATAATTTTTTATATTGAATTCTTATTAAAATACTCCTTATATTTAGTTTTAATTTATTGGGCTTTATAACCTTAAGCTTTTATAAAGTTTATGAATTTAACTTTACATTATAATTAGATATTAAACGAATACTATTTTTATTGGACTTTATTATTTTAAGCTTTTATAATGTTTATTGTTGAACTTTATATTCAAATTAATTATAAAACGAAAAACTACGCAGTTTCATGTTTGAAATGAAAAAAAAAAAACTAAACACATGTTAATGTAATAACACCAATGTATTCATAAGCGTGCCCGGGGCGGGGCTAGGCAGACCAAAAACACCCAGTCACCTTTTAAGTGTTTCTTTCTCGGGGTGTTCATTTTTTTGAGCCCCAAGCATACGCCCCATGAAGCTTTTTTAAAAATCTTAAAATTTAAAAAAAAAAACGCAAGTTAAAGGTTCAAACCTATGACTTGTGTAATACCCGTATTTGTAAAACAATGATAAAAAAATATTTTAGTAAATATGACATTGAGTTAAAATTATATATATATATATATATAAATGCAAAAAGGTAAAAAATTTTATAATACAATTTATAAAAAAAAAATGAACGTCCAGTCCAAAATGTCCCAAAAGGCAGAAGAAGAAAGTAAAATAAAAAATAAGAGGCAAAACGTGGTAGCAGCAACTGCCAAGTTAATTTGGTGGATTATATTACTTCCACCTTAGCCAATTCATGGCAGCCTAAGGGAGGAAGAAATGTGCATGTAGGACGCATGCACATTTCGTGGATGCTGAGATTTGCAGTTGATTTTGGGACTGTCGAAGATTTTTTACAAAATCTTACTTATATATATACACACTTATATTTCACTTACCAAATTTTGTTAGTTTCCTTCAAATTCCTCATTTTCTTTAAACACTTGGAGATAAAAAAAAAAAAAAAAAGGTTAAAAGAGCAAAATTTTGAAGGAGTTTATTGTGGAATTCCATGAAGAATCACGAGACGCTATCAGAAAAATAGAAGGTAATAACATAATGTTTATTTTGGAAATTTTAGCATTCATGAAATTTCCCGGATCAAAGTAAGAATTTTCAAAGGGTGTGGTTTATAAAGAATTTAAGAAATAATTAGAAATTTAATATAAATATTATGTCATGTGTTAACGATCAGCAACTGAGAGAAATTTCTGAGAGGAATAGGAAAGGCAAAGAGGTGATCCACAGGTAATTTTAAGTGCTACGTGGTGAGTTAGATTTACTTTAAGTAATCTAAATAAAAAAAATGAAATTATCTAGTGATAATATTAATTAAATTATTAGCTTATGCTTTGGTGATAGATAAAAAAAAATTTGATTAATAAGTATGATACGAATTTTGGTCATATAGAAAATTATTGGGGGAGAAATAATATTTTTTTAATAATAAGTTGATTTAATAATAAAAGTGATAAGTGAAATTTTTGATGAGTTATGGTTGATGTTTTGATACGAATTATGAGGAGATGAAAATTAGTGGATCTTGACAAGCTAAGATGGATGATTTGATGTGATTTATGATGGGAATGATTTAGTAGAATTTTTTATAATAATTTGAGGAAAGACAAGATAGCTAAATTTAAATATTTGAATTCATTTTTGTTTTATTTTTTATTTTTTATGTTATTGCTCAGATACATATTTCATATCATTGTTCATATGCATATGCATTAAATAAAAGAAAAGAACAGGAAAGACAGCCGGTCTAATAAAAATGAAAGAACCGGGAAGGCAGCCGGTCTAATGAAAATGAAAGAACTGGAAAGGCAGTTGGTCTAATGAGAATAAAAGAACCGAGAAGGCAGCCGGTCTAAATGAGAATGAAAGAACCGGGAAGGCAGCCGGTCTAAGATAAAAACATGTCGACATATGTTCCCTGATAATAATTCATGCATTGCATCTGTTTTAATTATTGCTTACATTATTGAAGTGCTGATGTGTGGTGTGTTATTGTGAATTTATTTATAGATGAATGAATCTCACAGAGAGACAGTTATGATGATAAGAACCATCTAAATGGTAGACTTTATAATGTGAACCTTATTACGAGGTAATTATAAGATAATTGATAGTCTTAAGGTGAACCAATAAATAAGAAGAAGAGATTGATAGAGAATTGATCTTATGACATGTGTAGTGATAGTAGAAAGTTATTATCCAGTGATGTGAAATATAATTGATTTAATATTGAAAGATTATTTATTTTAATATAATTTATTTTAATCCTCCACTTTCTTACTTTTTATGCAGTCAACAGAATCATAAAACCTAATGCTTTAATACCAAAATTGTAATGACCCATCTCGGGTTGGACACCCCCGAGATGATGTTGTCATATTTTGAAAATCTCAGCACGACACATATATGCAACAGTAAAAATAATACTAACAAAAATTCTCTTACATCAATCCTCACCCTCAATAGGGAAGATACATCAATCTAATATCGACTAAACATAATATAGAACGTAAAATGCATGAATATTTACAAACAAATTTTTTTATTTTTCATTTTCTCTTTTGTTTGAGAATGTTAACACGTACGTGACTTACAGAAAATGATTTTGTCTAACTCTCAACCCACCAAACTATTTTTCCTGTCTGCTATCTGAAATCATTGTACAATGAGGGAGGAGCTTCACAAGCTTAGTGAATTAAATTTACTAGAAGACGTGGACGCGCTAGAGCTAGAGTTAGAGTTGTTGATTTGAGAGAGCGTGGTAGACCCCCAATATTTTTTGACAAGTTGAGGTTGAGTCTGAATCTGTGGTTCCTAGAAGGGAATGTGTTGATAGTATGATTGATATTAGTAATATGATTGATATTAGTAAAGGTATGAGAGAATCTGAAGTTGAAAGAGATGATCTAAGATAAGCTCTTGCACATGCTCTTGAGAAGTGAAGATAACAGATGATAGAGTTGATAGCTTATAGCATAGACTTGATGAACAGGTTAGAGCAGTGCCTGAGGTTGTTAATCCAGTAATGGTAGACATTTAAAAATGGGTGAAAAGTGAGTTTATGCATGAGATGCAGGGAGATATAATTAAGTTAAATGCCTTGTTGTTTAAAGGATCTATGAATCCTTTCAAGCCTGAGTTTTGGGAGAAACAAGTAGAAGGAGTATTTGGTATTTACCAATGACTGACAGGCAGATGGTTGCCTTTGCTTCGTTTGAGTTAGAATGAGAAGTTTTAGAATGATGAGAGGATACTCTTCCTAAGGTAAGTATAGATATTGATAGACTCTTAACCTGAAATAGGTTTAAGGAAGTTTTCCTTGATAAATACTTTCTTTAGACCTTTAGAGCCCAACAAGATAGAAATTTTATTTATTTGGGGTAAATGTGTTGACTGTGGCTCAGTATGATAGCAGATTTGTGATCTTATCAATAGTTGTACCAGAAATGGTAGACCTAGAGGATAAGAAGTGTAAGAGGTTCATAGATGAACTATGTTTTAAGAATTGATCAAAACTCTCTTACATGAGACATATGAATTATGTCAGATTAGTGGATATAGCACTTCAGATTGAATAGGATATGATGGAATTTAGAGGAATGAGGAATTGGCGGAAGAAGTCTAAATTTGAGGAACCCAGAGGCGATACCAGTATGAGTGTGCAGGGTGAGAGACCACCCAGAGGATGCGTTCTTTATCATAGGAAACTAAAGTACAGAGTCAGAGGCAAGCAGGATCTATTACTTCTGCAGCTTAGAATACTATTGATGAGGCCCTTAGATTTGAGAGACAGGTTATGGGAACTGGGAGTCATGGCAAAGGAAGTAAGTATGCCACCAAGGGGAAGTGGTAATCGGATTTAGGATTGAGAGATAAAAGTTTGTTATAGATATATTCAGATAAGATATTTATCCTAGAATTGTCAAAGTTTAAAGTGCTTTGTGTGTAGAGAAGGTGGACATATCAATGTTGGGTGATCTTGGTGCAACCCATTCTTTTGCATCCAGTATTCATATGAAGTCTATTGAAGTATGTATTAGTTCTTTGACGCAAAATATTTTTTGTTGAAAGTTCCCACTAGAGATAGAGTGATAATCATAAATGTTTACAAGGGTTTGGTGATTCGTATCAGTGATAGATAATTTGAAGCTGATTTATTATCTTTATGATATAATTTCATTTAATTTTGGGAATGAATTGGTTGTCTACATATTACGCTTGAGTTGATTATTACAGAAAGAAGGTAGTGTTCAAGATATGGACATGAGGAGCATTTAGCATACATAATGGATTCTAGAAAGGAAAATAGGGAGTTAGAAGAAATCTTGGTAGTGAAAGATTTTCATGATGTGTTTCGTGATGAGATGTCTAGGTTGCTTCCAAGTAAGGAGATTAAATTCTCTATTGATATGATACCAGGATTATCACACATATCTATAGCACTCTATAGAATGACGCCAGCTGAATTAAGAGAGTTGAACGTACCATTTTAAGAATTTTTAGATAAACAATTTATCAGACCTAATGTATTTGGGGAGCCCCTGTAGTGTTTGTGAAGAAGGAAGATGGAACGACAAGAGTGTGTATAGACTACAAATAGTTGAATAAGAACAAATATCTTTTACCAATGATAAATAAATTGTTTGAGCAGTTTTAAGGAATAAAAGTATTTTCTAAGATAAACCTAAGATCAGATTATCACCAGTTGAGGATAGAGAAGGGAGACGTGCCTAAGATTGCTTTTAGGACACATTATGGTCATATGTTTTTTGTGATGTCAATTGGATTAACTAATATTCCAGAAACATTCATAGACTGGATGAATAAAGTGTTTAAACTATATCTTAACAAGTTTATGCTTGTATTTGACTTTCTGATATAATCTAAGAAGGAAGAACAACATGTGAAACATTAGACAGTGTGATGGAGATTCTGAGGAAAGAGAAATTGTATGCAAAGTTCTCTAAGTGTGGGTGTTGGTTGAATGAAATAACTTTCTTGGAACATATAATATCAGGAAATGGCATAACAGTTGGTCCACAAAAGATAGAGGCAATGTTAAGTTGAGAGAGACCAACTAATGTGACTGAGATTAGAATCTTCTTGGGGTTAGCTGGTTATTATAGAAGATTCTTTCAAAAAAATTTTATTATTGAATTATTGTTGAATATACTAACCAGGAAAGATGTGAGATTTGTATGGTGGAGGAAATGTGAGAAAAATTTCAAATTACTAAAGGAAAAATTGACCACAACTCCAGTATTGGTGTTTCCTTCTGGTGATGAAGGATTTGTGGTGTATAGTGATACATCACATCAATGATTGGGTTATGCATAACATAGGAAAGCTGTGACCTATACTTCTAGGAAATTGAAGATTCATGATAGAAATTTCCCTACTCATGACTTAGAGTTGGCTATTGTAGTAAAGATTGGAGACATCATCTGTATGGAGCCACTCGTGAGATATTCATGGGTGATAAGAGTTGGACATACTTACCTACCTATAGAGAGTTAAATTTGAGGCAAAGATGGTAGATAAAGTTAATTAGTAATGATGATTGTACAATTCACTATCATCTAGAAAATGCAAAGGTGATAGCTGATGCATTGAGTAGAAAGTCTACAAGAAGTTTAACTGCTATTGGGAGTCTTGATGTGACATTGATGATAGATTTAGAGAGATAAGAATGAAGTGGAATATCAGTAATAGAGGATCTGGTTAACGAATATGGTTGTATAGTCGTCTATATTAAAATGTTCTAGAGATGCAAGGTAGAGATGAAGATATAGAAAAGATTAAGCATTAAGTGCTTACTAGAAAGTATTTTGAGTTCAAAAGTTGAAATGAGGGTATTTGGTATTGGAACATGGAAATTTTGTTCCCAATAATGCGAACTTGAGAAAGGAGCTAATGAGAAATGCACATGATAATGTAGATTCGATGCACCTGAGTAACAATAAAATGTACAGAGGATTGAGACAGAATTTCTGGTGGTCAGGATTAAAAAAGAATGTAGCTGAGATTGTGAGGTTGTATGGAGCACCATTAAGCATATTGTCAAATAAAGATGGTAGATTTACATCCTGGTTGTGGAGAGGCTTTCAAAAAGCCACAGGTACAGAGTTACACTTTAATAAAAAATTTCATGCTCAGACAGAAATGATTATTAGAGTATTAGAAGATATGTTAAGGGCAAATATGATGAGTTTTTCAATAAGGTAGGATGCTTACATGCCATTGATTGAAATTTCTTATAATAATAAGTATCAAACTAGTATTGGGATGACACTGATTGACACATTATATGGTAGGAGGTGTGGAACTCCTATATGTTGGGAAGAAGTGAGAGAGAGAAGTATATTTGGTTCATCATTTATTGAGTTAACAACTGAGATGATCAAATTGGTTAGAGAGAACCGTAAAGCAGTACAAGGTAGACCGAATAGCTATGCTGATAATAAGAGAAGACCTCTTGAATTTCAAGTAGTTGATTGAATATATTAAAAATATCTCAATGAAAATGTGTATTGAGATCTAAACAGGAAAGGAAAGCTGAATCCGAGATATGTGGGACCCTGTGAGGTTGTTGAGAAAGTTGGGTTAGTTATGAGTAGCCTAGATTTGCCTCTAGAATTAAAACATGTATATAATGAATTTCATGTTTCACTTTTAAGAAAGTGTTTACATAATGAATGTTATAATATTTCGAGCTAAGCTATAGAAATTCAGAAGGATTGGGTGTACATACAAGTACCAGTGAGGATTTTAGACAGAAAAGAAAAAATCTTGTATAATAAAATAATTTCATTAGTTCAAGTTCAAAGATGTCGAAAAAGTCACGTGCAAGCGTGAGACAATTATAAAGAAGTAATACTTCGCATTTGTTTCTGGAGTAAAGTAAGAAAATTTCGGAGATAAAATTTTTGTAAAGTGAGTAGAATTGTAATACCCGTATTTGAAAAGTAAGGGTAAATATGACATAAAGTTAAATATAATATATATACTTAAATGTGAAAAGGTCAAATTTTTTATAATACAATTTGTAGAATAAAAAAATGAACGTCCAGTCCAGAAAGTCCCAAAAGGCATAAGAAGAAAGTTAAGTAAAAAAAAAAGTTTAAAAAAAAGGGAAAAATGTGGCAGCAGCAATTGCCAAGTTAATTTGGTGGATTATATTGCTTCCACCTTAGCCAATTCGTGGCAGCCTAAGGGAGGAAGAAATGTGCATGTAGGACACATGCACATTTCGTGGATGCTGAGATTTGCAATTGATTTTGGGATTGCCGAAGATTTTTTACAAAATCTTACTATACACTTATATTTCACTTACCAAATTTCGTTAGTTTCCTTCAAATCACTCGTTTTCTTTAAAACTTGGGAACCGAAAAAAATGTTAAAAGAGCAAAATTTTAAAGAAGTTTACTACGAAATTCCATAAAGAATCATGGGAAGCTATCAGAAAAATAGAAGGTAATAATGTAATGTTTATTTTGAAATTTTTAGCATTCATGGAATTTCCCAAAATTCAAAGTGAGAATTTTTAAAGGGTCTGGTTTATGAAGAATTGAAGAAATAATTAGAAATTTAATACAATTGTTATGTCAGATGTTAATGATCAGCAACCAGAGAAAATTTCTGAGAGGAACGGGAAAGGCAAGGAGGTAATCCACGAGTAGCTTTAAGTCCTATGTGATGAGTTAGATTTACTTTAAGTAATCTGAATAAAAAAATAAAATTATCTAGTGATAATATTAAATAAATTATTAGCTTATGCTTTGGTGATAAATAAAAAAAAAAATTGATTAATAGGTATGATATGAATTTTGGTCATGTAAAAAATTATTAGGGGAAAAATAATATTTTTTTTGAATAATAAGTTGATTTAATAATAAAAGCGATAAGTGAAATTCTTGATGAGTTATGGTTGATGTTTTGGTATGAATTATGAGGAGATGAAAATTAATGGATCTTGACAAGCTAAGATGGATGATTTGATGTGATTTATGATGAGAATGATTTAATGAAAGTTTTTATAATAATTTCAAGAAAGACAATATAGCTAAATTTAAATATTTGAATTCATGTTTGTTTGTTTGTTTGTTTTATTTTTTATGTTATTGTTCAGACGCATATTTCATATCATTGTTCATATGCATATACATTAAATAAAAGAAAAGAACCGGGAAGGCAGCCGGTCTAATAAAAATAAAAAAAACCGAGAAAGCAGTCGGTCTAATAAAAATGAAAGATCCGAGAAAGCAGCTGGTTTAATGAGAATAAAAGAACCAAAAAGGCAGCTTGTCTAAATGAGAATAAAAAACAGGGAAGACAGCCGGTCTAAATAAAAATGATAGAACCGAGAAGGTAGTTGTGGGAAGATGTTCCCTAATAATAATTCATGCATCGCATCTGTTTTAATTATTGCTTGTGTTATTGAAGTGCTGATGTGTGGTGTGTTATTGTGAATTTATTTATAGATGGATGAGTCTCACAGAGAGACAGTTATGGTGATAAGAACCATCTAAATGGTTGACTTTATGATATAAATCTCATTACGAGGTAATTATGAGATAATTGGTGGTCTTAAGGTGAACCAATAAATAAGAAGAAGAAATTGATAGAGAATGGATCTTATGACATGTATAGTGATGGTAAAAAGTTATTATCAAGTGATGTGAAATATAATTGATTTAAAATTGAAAGACTATTTATACAAATGGATACTTCTAGTAAATTTAATTCACTGCACTTGTGAAGCTTATATCTCATTGTACAATGATTTCAGCTAGCAAACAGGACAAATAGTCTGGTGGGTTGAGAGTCAGACGAAATCATTCTCTGTAAGCCACATACGTGTCAACATCCTCAGACAATTGAGAAAAAGAAATAAACAAAACTATATATTACATGTTATCTTGTTTAGTAATAATTACAAACATTTTAATTAACCGCTTACAAGTTAACAACAATATAAAAATATAAATTATACTCCATATAATTTATATATTAATATATATTAATATTTATAAAATTATAATTATCATGCTATAAAGAGTTAGTAAAAATATTAAATTTTAATAATAATTATTTATTTATTTATTTAAAATTAAAATTATTTTTATTATTCTAATTATTATTTTATTAAAATTTTGAAGCACCCCAATACATTTAAAAGACTTGTGCCCAACACCTTAGAGCTTACGCCCCAACGCATTCGCCGTTGAAAACACGGAATAACATTCTTTCAAGTACACATCATGTCGATTACACTTTTTTAAAAGATCTTCTCAAATACTAAAACAATTAAATTACCATAAGAATTGTCTTAATAATCAAAATACATTATTAAATATATAATAATTACTCTTTAATACATATTTATAATATAACAACAAATAAAATTTTTAGTAATATAATTAAAATTTTAATAATAATGTTCATAAAAAACCATACATTTTACTAAAATATGTAACGATTACCTTTTATAGTCCTAAATAAAAATTGTCATTTAAATTCTGAAATTAAAAATATGAACACGGGCATGTGTCAATTCCTAATAAAACAAACTCATCAATTAATGTTCAATGAAGTTTCAGACGACTTTTCTCACGTTTAAAGAGCATCCCAATATTCAAGAGTCGTATTGCTTATATCTAATTCCCTAGAGAAAGTGTGGTGTTACTAATTCGACGATCTAACCTTAGATGCCCCACTAAGCTAAAAGACCAATACTCTTCGGTAAAAACGTTGTAATAGTTTGTAACAGCCAATAAACACCATAGATTCAAGCTGACCATCGCAAAAGTGTGTGCGCATGTGTTTGAGACAGTTGAAGCTCGAGATTCTCCAATAAATTTTCATATTCAGGTATACAAGCTCTCTAATTGATTCAGCATTTTTAAAAAAGGTTAAAAAGGTCTTTAATTGGTTGACTTTACATTGCACATCCTCAAAGGCACAGAATAAATCCAGCACCAGAAATTCTCACGCCTATTTTCATGTAAACATATTTACAAGAATAATTTTTTTGTGCAAAAACCCAAGGTTATTTACAGAAATAATTGTTAAACACTACAACCTGCAGTTGGATCATCACCACTCTCGGTATTGGGTCAGGTCAAACGTCAGAGTTCTCGAGCAGCTGCAAGAAGTAAGCATGATATTGGCATCATTAGCTGGACTATAACACAACAAAAATTTCGAAGGTCAAAAAAACCTTGTATATGATGATGTCGAAATACTCACCTTCTTTCCGAGTCCCTGTAAACCCCGACCAAAGCTGCCTTGTCATAAAAGCTATCCTTCAGCGATATTACAATACTTTGAAAACCACTGCCACCATCAGCATCCTGATTACCCCTGGCTCCATTGCATGATTTGCCACGGATGAATCCAGCTACTTTAGCAACATTTAAATAATCCAATGCCGCATCAACTTCATCCAATATAAAAAAGGGCGAAGGCCTATAGCTAAACCACTCATACATAAAGGAACCATCAGATCATGGAACAACAGGCTAAAGGAGCTACCCTCCCTTATTCATCGAAAACTAGCATGCTTATCTTGAAAAGTAGATCACATAACAAAATGGATAATACTCAGATAAGCAACTTAAACTAATCAACTTACAAAGCTAAGTACAAAAAAAAAAAAAATTAAAGAAAGAAGCTGATGACCCTGATAATAGAGGCAACATGTCTGATTTAGTGAATACATTAAAAAAATTACAAAATTGTATCCAAACTACTAAGAAATGGCTAATGGGTTTCGCAAATTTGATTGAAATTTCCCACTTGGGAAAAAATCCTGGGACCTATCATTCAAATCATTGTTATGGTACTGGATGTAGCCTTTCCTCGGGCAAGATGCCTAATATTTACAGCACTTTGGACCCACCCCTCACAAATAAATGTAAATTGGCATGAAAACAATAAAATCTTAAATCTCCTTTTCTAGAAAGATCTTGGTGTATTCGTAACACACAACTTTGATTCATTGAGTATAATAAAATCACAAAATCTCCAAATCTAGAAAGATCTAAATTAGCATGTTCACCACACACGCGCATATGCACAAAACCATAATTTATATCATGATCTCCATTTCTAGAAAGATCTACAATAGTGTATTCACGACACACGCACAACCCTTCAATTCATCTATTCCTTATGGGTACCTGTGGATGGAGAAGAGTAGTGCAAGCGCTGCAACAGTCTTCTCCCCGCCAGATAGCTGCTCCATATCGCGAAAGCGCTTAGTTGGTGGCATAGCAGTGTACTTGATGCCATGTAAAAATGGATCGTCCTCATTTTCCAAGTTCAAATATGATGTCCCACCCAATGGATGTGTACTGCTCTTTGTTAGTTGTTTGTAGATCTTGTCAATATTATTAGAAATGTGGTTGAAAGCTTCCATAAATAACTCATACCTGCACACCAAATTAAACTCAGGAGTCATATTGTTTAAACAACATAACCACACAATCCTGGTTACTTTTCTCAATCCACCCTTAACCTCCCCCAAAAAGCAATGAACAACTAACAAATGGATTTGCAGGCACAAAAAAATAAATAAATAATATTGGCAAATTCAACTGCTTCAGCCGTGTTAATGGAAACAAATTTGAGCATAATTTCCCATGTCTTTGAGTAAATATAATCCATAAATCTACATCCAAACAAAAAGTCAGCAGCATTTAAATGTAACTCATAAATTAAAATCAATTTGAAAGAATAGATGGTGGCATGATCTCCAATTCTATACCCTCAGGCCTCAGTTTATGTATACCACAAAAAATTTATTCTATAAGATTATACTAAATAAATTTCACTTTACTATATGGTAGAAAGCATGCTGCAGTATTATAACTAATTAGCACCTCTTCTGCTTAACTGCATTGTAAGCATCTGCTACTTGCTTCTCCTCTTTCCTGGCTGCTTCGAACTCTTCAGTTACAACTCTTTCCTTCTCTAGCAAAGCCTCATATTGGTCCAGTGCCTTCAAATTAGGAGCTGTTCTTTCAATTTCCGACACGAAAGCATCCATTTTCTGCTTAAATTCCACCTCAAGTTTCTCACGCTCAGATGATCTCCGGTCCTGCAGATAAGACCTATTCAACTGACTAAAATAAAAAACTGGGCCTCCTGTTGAAGAATCGGTTTCCACTGGGTCTGATACAATAGGAAGCCTAATATGTTCTAATTCACACTCCTCCACTATTTCCTGTTTCCGCATGATCAGCTGCTCAATTTGTGTCTCCTGTAGAGTCAGATAAAGAGATGTTAATGACAATTTAGCTCATCATTACAATGTTTGCTACTGTTCAAGAATCATGCAATAAAGGAAAAAAAACATGTGGGGGTGGGGCTTAAAAACCTTTGTACCTTAGAATGTATCTGACGATTAAGCTTGGATATGCTTGTTGCTGCTTGAGAAGCCCGCTTCTTCCACTCCTGGATTTTCTTCTCACACTCTTCCGACTTCAATTTCCACTCTGCCAAAATATAAGAGAGGAAGATAATTTAAAACAGTGGCATCACTCATCCAGATTTGGGTGTGTATGTGGGGGTGGGGGGAGGGTGGAAAAGAGCCAACAAAATTGCAGCAAATCTGCACCCAAGAAGGTAGTCCAAAAGGTCCTAACTTCCAATAAATAAGGTGATTAGAACGGTGGCTTATAATTTACAATAACATCCTTCAGACTTGCACTGATAGAATTACAACACAGAGATCATTTCAGAAATCGTTGCCAGCCAACACTGGAGAAAATCAAAGCCTTACAATTGCAACCATTTAATATATCTGTTCATTGTCCACTCTTATATAAGCACCTCCAGAATTTTATTTCCATGAGATCATTAAGGATGTGTTTAGTTGTGAAAAATGTTTTCTATTTTCCTTAACGCTTTCTTCAACAATTTGGACATTTTTAACATAATTTGAAAAACATTTCTAACATCATATTGGAAAAATTGGGAAACAATTCCAATATTATGTTGGAAAAAAAGTGCTGTTTTCCAAGTTATGTTAAGAATATCCAAATTTTTGAAGAAAGTGCCAAGAAAAACGGAAAACGGAAAACATTTTCCACAACTAAACACACCCTAAGTATTTCCATCACAACAACTCAACACAATAAAATTGATCTTTTTTCTTATGGAAAAATATCCACACTAACGACTCATTTTCATTCATTTTGCAGTTGTAAAGGCCTATTCTATATTCTTTTATGCCACAGCCTTCCCCATTTCTTCCCAAAACGTTCCAAATCCACTTTTAGGCATGTCCTGGAATCTCCGGTTCAGAACATGCAACTAAAATCACATACTAAAACCTAGTTTAGGAATCATGCAATAACCACACACATGAAAAATCAGATGCACGTTAGACAACTATAAGAATCTGGCTGTAATTGCAGCATAGTTGACTCATTGAAGCTTCTGATAATGCAATCTAACAAATCCTAGAACCATAGTTTTGTGTATCAGTCTTCATCTCACTACTTCTCATTGACAAATCATACAACTTGATATAGAACTCCCCATAGGCTCCCCCCACCTCACCCCACCCCACCCCACCCCACCCCAAATTTCTTTAATGTAGGATATCCATGATTTCAACCAAAAGTCGAGGCACACTTTTTGTAGCAATACTATCCTATATCTTTAACAATTAATAGCAGTTACTAAGAGAGGAGATAAATACACAACAAAAGATGTAACAAATCAAGTGTAGAATGTCTATTGTTAACAAATTGAAATTATCTTTGTAACGAACTTAAAAAAAATTTAGTCAAAAACTGAACTTCAAATAGAAACATATGGAACTGATCCATACCCCGCATTTCCTCCTTCCATTGGCTGATCTCACCAGTAGCCTCTTCTGTTGCCAACTTGACATCAGCCTCCTTAAGCTGGACATGTTTTAATTCATTTTCCAAAGCACTAAGAGAAGATTCCAGCTTTTTAATTCGTGATTCCACATCCCGCTTTTGTTCATACTCCAACCTGGAATTAAAAAAAGAATGTCATCAGGCTATATAATCCAGGTCAATTCCTGTAGCTGAACAAACAATACATCACAAGCATCTCATGTAACAAGGATAAAGATCTGAGATATCTATGTCAAATGTAAAGACTCTTTTTGCATATTCTAGAGATCTATAGATCAAATTATATATAAATAGTGACCAAACTCAAAAAGCTTCAACAAGCTGCCAAGATACTACAGGCGAAATGGCCATTAATGCAGTCAAACACTAATGAAAATGACTAGAAAGATTTGAACACGTGCTGTAATACGACCAAAACATTCAAATCAAACTTTTTTAAGTGTCAGCTAAGATAAAGGTTACAAGATAACGATATGGTCCATCCCACTAAATGAAAAAAAATTATGGTCCATGCCACTCAATGAAAAAAAAAAGATATGGTCCATGCCAAAAAGCAATAATGTAACTTTTGTACCCTATAAAGAAAAGGAAAGTTAAAAATTTATGTAAGAGAGTAACAGTTGAGCTCTCCTCTTCTATCCTCCTTTCAACCCTTTTTGCCCAATTTCCTACCTATGCCAAAACAAATCAAGGTGCAGTAAAGAAGATCACCCATGCCTATATCCTTGCACAGTACACTCAATGTTTTCTTCTTTCATAGTAACCATATTAAACATATAACCTTTAATAAGTAGGTCCCAAAAATCTAAGCTCCACCTCAATTCCCATAACCAGTTAACTACCTTTACATGAAAATGTGGTAGCATTTAATGTAGGGTTCACTGGATTACTGGAAGTAGAACCATCCTTAGGGTCTTCCTCTTCAGAAATTGCTTGATTATCTTTTCAAGCCCTGGCTTACAGTACAAAGACTCCTGATAAAGCCACCATGCTTACAAGCATCAGTCTAAAGACCAATTTCATTTTCAATGTCTGAACAGCAACAAAATGATGATTCCTCAGATGCTATTTGATCATCAAGATTCTTGCTCAAGTATTAAATTGGTCAGCACTTTATATAAATACTACATCCAAATTCTAATGCTTGAAGCTTACTTCCATCTTTTAAAGTCTTAGCAAAAACTCCTTTTGTGCGGTATCAAGCCAATCAGCAATTCTTCACCTCCAAAAGGTTCAGTAAAGCACAGAATTAAGGAATTTCAGTTTCATGCTGTTATTTTAGAAATCATCCTGAGAGTTCTCAACCCCAAGCCTGTGCATAACTTGGTTTCACCATTACCTCCAACCCTTAACTTTTTAATATGCAATTGTATAGAACTCTGCTCAACATACAATTAAGAGAGATTTTATATTTGAACACATAACAGTTGAAGTTCAGCAACCACAAATTAAATTCTCAAGAACCGAGGTTACTGCAGACAGCAAACCAGACCTCCATAAAACAATGAACGCCAAAAAACCAAGAAAATTAATTGGAATGGAAGTGCACTCCAACATTTTCCTTTCTCATCTATTCTTCCTAGATAAAATTGTAATTCATCAGTTATATGAAAAACCCAGAGAGAGAATATCAGTCCAGAAAAGAGAATGCCTCTCTTCTGTAAGTTACATCACTCGTATATTAGAATTATAATCACAAATAATATCTCTACATACTACGGAAAGATATACTAGATAAGAGAATGACCACCTAAGTGAAGTCAGGAAGCTTAGATGGCTTGCATCAAGATTTAATCAAATTGTCTAACACAATAACTACAAGCCCTACTAATAAAAAACGCAACAAGGCCAAAATTCTTAAGATATATGATGCATTTAAGAGCCATGAGCATAAACTATAAGAAGATTGATCAGAAGCACATCAGTAATTTAATGTCAAGAAAGTGGTCAAAGATCATCTCTGAGATATGTTTGAGTCAGCAATGAAGATAAATGAAAATTCAACTTTGAAGTTTTGGTCATACGAAATAAATAACATGAAAAGCAAACGGTACATCAAAATGAGCCATACGTCCCACAAAAGAAAATCCTAAGTTCTCATGTACTTAAAATTGTAAATGAATTGAAGATATAATGGTAAAGCCAGTTATTTTAAAAAATCAACCATTAGAAGGGAAAACATACTGGTACTTCAACTTTGCCAGCTGATTACTCAAGCTAAGCCTTTCTTCAGCCAAATGCTGAGCAGCCTTGAGCTGGTTTTCTTCATACTCACGGATGTTTGCCACCCCAACAGACTGACTAAAATCTTTGTAGATACGGTCAACAATCTCATTAATCCTCTTCTCAACCTTCCTGATTCCTGAGTTCCTCTTATCAACATCATCCTTTATCTGCAATAAGTAATAATAAAGATTAGAGTCAGTTGATTAAGGTGGAAGGGAGTTAGGGTTTAGTGCCTATAATTAACTATAGAGGGACATATAAAATCACCTTAAGAAGTTCAGGGTTTATGCGACCAATCTCTTCCTTAATATTCTGTTTCTCCTGCTTCAAGTTTGCAAGTTTGTCCTCAATGCTACGCTGCAATAGAATATTTTTAGTTTATCCATTTTACAGAGGGTGCATAAGTAGATGATGAGTCAACAGTTTTTCTTTTTTCTTATAAGGATGATGAGTCAGGAGTTAGAAAGAAACCACTAATACAATCATCAAAACCCTATCATAACAAATTTGCATTAGCTAAAAATTGTTTCCTGACATAAAAATATCATATGTTCTGTCAGTCCATTCTTTTCTAGTGGCATGTTAGAACATCAGTATATAGTGACAGCCTTAACTGCGAAATCATTTTTGCCCTCCCTCCTCTCCTTCCAACACCTTCCATATTAACCATATAACTTCATGGAGACAATTTAATGTATCTTTTGGGGCACGTGAGGGTGTTGAGGGAAAGTCACATGCATGCAGGCACAAGCACAAGCACACGAAAAGGTGCAAGTCATGTGCACAGGTTTACACACACAGAAGAGAGAGAGAGAGAGAGAGAACGCAAAATGAAAAAGGATTCTATATCAGTCCATTCTTTTTTAGTGGCATGTTAGAACATCAGTATATAGTGACAGCCTTTTTTTATTAGTAAAAAGTATATTAAAAATGCACAACCCATTTACACAAGACTATCTACAAAGGAACTCTTCATCATGTACACAAAAATTACCCTTAAACCAAAAACAAAGGGTATTTCACCATTTACATTTAATGGTGTCTATTGAGCTCTCTCTTTCCACACTATCCACAAGATAGAGAGAGGAATCATAGAAAAAACCTTCCTCTTCTCCTTAGAAGCTTTAATACCACTCCAAGCCCAAATCTCATTTTGAATGGAGCCGGCCATGACCCAAGTTAACCGCACCACACACAACGTTATCTCCCAAAGTTGTTTGGAGAAAGAACATCCCAACAAAAGGTGGTTAACATTCTCAGCCTCTTCCTTGCAAAGATAGCACTGGTTACTTTGCCTCTCCTTTCTAAGTTATCAATGGTCAAAATCCGTTCCCAAGAAGCCTCTCAAGCAAAGAAACAAACTTTCTTAGGGGCGCTTGATCTCCAAATTGCTTTCCAAGGAAATTTTAATCTACTTTCCATGGGAAGCTCACCAAAAAAAGCCTTGAAAAAAGACAACATCAAAATCTCTTCCCTTGTTCAAGACCCAAATAGGACTATCCTCGCGATGCGTATCAAAAATCACTTAGTAGATGCAATCAAAAAAGGCCCATACACTTTCAAGCTCCCAATCATGCACATTTCAAATAAAAGGAATATCCCAAAGTGATGGCCCCATTGGTGAAAGAACTCATGAACTAACCAAATCATCTTTCTCCCTCATTATCACATATCCGAATCCATTTCCATTCCCCCATTACATAAGCCCCCATAACCTCTTTGGAAACACACCCATTAAGATCAACCCCATATTTCGCACAAATTATATCTCGTCATTATTGATCTCTTTACCTCATAAATCTCCAAAGCCACTTCCCCAACAAAGCTTTATTAAACAAAGCTATAGATTTAAGCCATAACCCCCTGTACTCCAATGGTTACTTGACCACTCCCCATATAAACAAATGGTATTTATACTCATCCCCCATATGCTCCCAAATAAAGTTACGTTGGATATTCTCCAATCTACTAGCAACCGAACTCGAAATAGGAAAGAGAGACATAAAATATATGGGAAGACTAGCAAGCGTGCTTTTAATAAGGGTCAACCTTTCCCCCTTTGATAAATAGTTTTTTTCCACCCGGCTAATCTTTTTTCAAGCTTTTCAATAATAGGATTCCACATTTTGCACCGAAATAAGTAATAGGGGGAGTCACCAAATTGCAACCCAACACATTAGCAAGAAATTGCCCATTGATTGTCACCCAAAGGAATCAAGTCACTCTTGATAAGGTTAATATTAAATCCGGACACTGCCTCAAACCCAAGTAAGACGCAACAAAGGTAGAGAATTTGATAGACATCCGCCCCAGAAAAGATGATTGTATCGTCATCAAAGAGAAGATGGGAGACATCCAATTCATTCCCATTTCTCCACTTTGAAACCACTCAAGAGTCTTGAATCAGTTGCCTAAGTAACCATCTTGCAAAACACCATGACCAAATTGAACAAAAAAGAGGTGAGGGGTCTCCTTGGCGCAAAACTCTATAAGCATGAAAAAAAGGGGATGGGCAGCCATTAACCATAACTGAAAAGGACACGGAAGTGATGCACTTCTTAATCCATCTACACCATTTCTCAACAAAGCCCATGTTCTTCAACAAAGAGAGCACAAGATCCTAACAAACATTGTTATGGAGTACAAGAGGAAAGTAGAATTAGTGAATTGAATCTAAATACTGAGGGATATTTTAATTATGGGGATAATTATGTAATCATTAAATATTATGGATATCTAGGTGTAGTTAATTTTCAAATTTCAATTTTCCTTTCATATTTCAGTTTCCTTATCGGTCTAAGATTAGGGTTTTAAAGATCTCTATATAAGAGGCGGCCCTATGTCATTTATAGTTAGCTTTGGAATTAATAAAAAATGAGACTATTGAAATCAAACTTTCGCATCCATGTGATTTGGATCAAGTGTTCTTAGATTAGTTGATGGAATGCAAGAGGAAGAGTAGAATTAGGGAATTGAATTTAAATACAAGGGGATATTTTAATTATGAGGATATCTATATAATAAGGAAATATTATGGGTATCTAGGTATAGTTAATTTTCATATTTCAGTTTCTTTATTGATCTAGGACTAGGGTTTTAAGATCTTTATAAAAGAGGCGTCCCTATGTCATTTATAGTCAACTTTGGAATTAATAAAAAATGAGATTATTTAAATCAAACTTTGTGATTGAGTTGTTTCGCACCATGTGATTTGGTTGCGATGTTCGCATCCATGTGATTTGAATTGTGATTCCCATGTGGTTTGGATCAAGTGTTCTTAGATCAGTGTTCGTATTTTTGTCTGTTTCCGTATACAGTACGACATCAAGTGGTATCAGGGCCCAAATTTCAATCCCCCACCACTCCCATCGTGTCAAACTTCGTTTTCTTTGTGTTTCACCATGATACTCCACAACAAACAGCCCTAATACCAAATCAATTTGCAAAAAAAAAAAAAAAAGTGAACACTATTTCGTGAACAGTGACGCGTGAACAGTAGCTGGGAAGTCTTCAGTTGATCTGCCACCGTCTCTATCACCTTAAGAACTCGCTGACCAGCAAGAATCCAGAATACTACCTCCATTCTTGACGAAAAACACCATATTACATATATAGCTTCCACGCTGAGCTACTTTTGAGTTGAATTCTGAGCCGTTTTATCTGACCTTGGGCCAAAGCCAAGCCGCTGACCGAATGTTCCGAGCCGAGCCGCATTGACAAGTTGTTGACCTTTGACCAGACAGACTTTTGGAAAATTTTAAGGTTTTCTTTTTTTCTTTTTTTTAAAAAAATTTTCTATATTTACAAAACAGAAAAAAAAAAAAAAAAAAAAAAAAAGCAAAAGAGAAAGATCTAAAAAAAAAGAAAAAGGAAAAAAATTATGTTTAAGCTATTTTAGTTTGATATCATGTCTTACTGTACTTGACTCATATTCGAAACCTACTAGCACAACTACCAAGTAATTACTCTCGCTTGGATGAGTTGAAATCCAAAGTGATTAAGTATGGTTGGTACTATCTTTCCCGACGTATGATTGAGGAATATGAAGAACTTAAACATTGGATTTATCATGATGATCGACGACTTGAAGAATTGAAGAACCAATATAAGTATGAGTATGAGCATGAGCATGAGCATAGTTCTCGAGATGTCCACGCTTTGAATGGTAATGGTGATTATGTTTATGATGATGAAGGAGTTGCTTATAAAAATTATTATTATGCTCCTAAAGATGCCTACAATGATTGTGTTGGGTATGATCGTGCTTACGGAAGTTATGATGGGTATGGTACATACGATGAGCTTGTGATAGAACAGAATTCCAACCTAATAGCTTCATCCCAAGTTCGAGAGAAGATAATCCAATTACTGAAACAATGTAAAGAATTGTGCAAGCCCTTGGATGTTGTAACAATGAAAGATGATCCCGAACTTGATAACTCAAAGCCCACAGATGATAAGGAAGACTCCAAATAGAAACAAGATGAAGTCAACGAGAATGAAGATATTCAAGTGAAGGTTGCACCTGTTGAGCCAGTTCCTTGTGCAGTTAACTTGGTTGAGCCAGTCCAGCAAGATTTTATTGAGCATATTGAGGATGTTGAAAAGATTCAAGACAAACAAGACGAAAAGCTTGATTGTACGATTGAGGTTTGAGTTGACACATGTCTTGGATATTGATTTTATCCTACCTATCTGGTTTCACGCAATCTCAGCAACAATCATTTCCTGCACATTTTTTTCACCTCCTAATGACTTCGGCTTCCATGAGTTTCACAACTATGCTTTATATCTCCACAAATTTGAGCTGTTGATCCTAACATTTTTCAACTCGAGGTTGAGTTCTTTCGAAGTGGTGGAGAAAGGAAGAGTAGAATTAGGGAATTTAATCTAAATACAGGGGCATAATTTAATTATGGGGATAATTATGTAATCAAGAAATATTATGAGTATCTAAATGTAGTTAATTTTAATATTTCAGTTTTCTTATCGATCTAGGACTAAGGTTTTAAGATCTCTATATAAGAGGCGTCGCTATGTCATTTGTAGTCAGCTTTGGAATTAATAAAAAATAAGATTATTGAAATAAAACTCTGCGATTGAGTTGTTTCGCGCAATGTGATTTGGTTGCGGTTTTTGCTTCCATGTGATTTAGATTGCAGTTTTCATGTGATTTGAGAAGATTCATGTGATTCAGATCAAGTGTTCTTAGATTAGTTTTCGTATTTTTGTTTGTTTTTGTCTACTGTACGACATCACATTGTCATAAGCTTTCTCCATATCAAGTTCGCAAATAACCCCTCCACCTCCCTTCTTTAAATGATCATCAAAGCGGCATCCGAAATTTTATGGCCTTCAACAAAAGCATTTTGATGAGAACCCTCTACTTGACCAATCACATGCTTTAGTGTAAGAGTAAGCACCTTGGAAAGTAACTTGTAGATGCAACCAATAAGACATGGAGTGCAAGTCTTTGATATTTATAGCACCTACTTTATTCGGGATAAGAACAACAAAGGTAGCATTGAGACTACTCACAAAGCCACCAAAAGCATGGAATTCCTCAAAAAGTTTTAAGAAGTCACCTTTGACGGTTGCCCAATGTTGGTGAAAAAAATCCATAGAGAAGCCATCGGGACCCGCAGCTTTGTCCCCATTACAACTATTAAGAGAACAAAGGATCTCATCCTCGCCAAAAGGTCTTTCAAGCCACCTAGCCGACTCTCTCTCTATGGAGTTGAAATCCATATCATTAAGATTAGGACGCCAGTCACTTGGCTCTTTATAAGTTCTCAAAAAAACCACAAATAGCTAGTCTTGCATATCAACTCTCTCTTCAAAAACAGATCCATCCACCTCAATCTTACTCACATAATTGAATCTGCGGTGAGCATTAGCAATTCTATGAAAAAAACTTGGTATTCTCGTCCCCTCCCTTAAGCCACAAAGCCCTAGATTTTTTACGCCAACTAGTTTCTTTCATAGAGATGGATTTTGCAAGTTCCCTCTTCACCACAATCCTCCTCTCTTTCTCCTCAATAGAAATGCTATACCAAACATCCTTCTCATCAATAGTACTAATCTCTCCCAATAAGGAATTGATATGAGAATTAACATCCCCAAAGGTTTCTTTATTCCACTTCCGCAATTCAAATTTAAGAGCTTTAAGATTTCTAGCCACCACAAACCTAGCAAAATCACTACCATGAACACCCTCCCACCACCCTTTAACAAGATCACCAAACTCATCCACATTGAGCCACATATTCTTGAAGCCAAATGAAGACGGACCCCACAAAACACTTCCAACATTAAGAATAATGGGATGATGATCCAAGGTAGGCCTAAGAAGCAACTTTTGAACAACATTAGGAAATTTCTCCTCCTAATCACCAAAAACGAGGAACCTATCAATACGCGAAAAAGACGAATGGTCCCTATATTTTGTCCAAGTGAACACAACTCCCGAAAGTGGAAGATCAATGAGGTCAAAAATTTGCACAAATTCTTAAAATTCCCGTGTGCCAATGCTTATCTCCTCACCATCATTTTTCTCATGAGGAAAAAGAGCAAGATTGAAATCCCCACTCAAAACCCAAGGAAGATCCCACTTGCCTCTAACCTCCAACAACGCCTCCCAAAAGGACATCCTATCACCACCCTCCCCCGAACCATAGACTCTGGAAGAAACCCATTCCATAACTGACTCCTTTAAAAACACAAGACACTAAGAAGCAACCCACCCATAAATCCACCTAACCAAGGACCTTCTCATTCAAAAGAACAACAATTCCACCCAACACACCCACCGATAGAAGAAATTTCCAACCACAATATCTTAACCTAACACACTCCAAACAATAGCCCTGAAAAATTCCTCCAGCTTGGTTTCTTGTAAACATACCAAGTCCCCTTTCCACTCTCCAATAGTGTTTGACAATGGATCTTTTCTAGAGTCATTTAAACCCCTAACATTCCAAGAAATAATTTTTCCTACCATCACAAAGATCTCTTCCCTTCCACTCGATCCACTCCATCTTTGACAGCGCAAAGGCTCTCCTTATCATAATTCACAACACCGTGGTCTTGCAGGCCAAAGTCTAGTTATTCAACTTCAAACAACTTTCCTTCAATCTTCTCCTCTCAATTTCCTCAAAGAGACTAATGGCTTTATCCTCTAACCCATCAAAATTAATATGAACTAATTTACTAACTTTCATCATGGTATTTAGAACCCAATCCGAGTTTGGCACTTAACACATCGATCTCAAAGCCTTCCCCACCAGACCATTGCAACGGAACATCATCATTGACACACACTGCATCTTTGACCTCAACATCATGCACAACCAATGCCCTGCTTTCTCCAAAAAACACAGAAACACTACTATTCACATCACAGCCGCTAAAATCAGACCCTAGCCCATCTGAAACAGAACCTGAGACACCACCCTCAAGACTCAAAATCCCATCCTCAACTTCCATTACACCTCCATCAAAACTACCAACCTCAACAGAACCATGTAAAAGAATAGCAGAGCATTCAAGAGGGAGGGATGTATCAGAACATACCAAGGATTTGCCTCAATCATTAAGAACTTATCCACCATAACGCTAATTTTAGATAAGAAGTCAACAAACCTAATATGTAGACAGTTCTCCTCTTGTGCACTCGAATGAACCTCATGACATAATGATGGGGGACCACCAGAGTTGGAGACGTCTTCAAGAACACATATTCTAGAAGAAGATATAAAATAAAAAAAAGTCCTAATCAGATATGATCAGTCGTTCTTATTTCCCATTGTTATCTGATCAGATCAGTTGTTCTTATCTTTTAGGTTTATTCTTTATCTTTATGTTAAGATTTCCCTATATATGTGGGATCCTCATTTGTTATTTGGTAGTTTATGAATGAAATCAGACTAAATATTATTTAGTGTTAAGGTGTCCATGTGATTTGGACTACTGTTCCATGTGATTTGGATCAAGGTATACTTGAGTGTTTCCTTAAATTTACCATCTGTTAGCTACTGTCCGGCATCAAGTGGTATCAGAGCCGATGGTTCGACTGGGCATGACCAGATCATGTGTTTTAACTCTGAGATGCTCGTGGTGGTATAGTCAAACAACAGGGGGAGCTCGAAGGACTCGTGTAGCGAGCGGGTGATGCTCGCACGTTGAAGTTTGTGTGGTTCGCATGAGTGACTTTCCAAGTGCGCGTGTTAGACTAAGGTGCGAGTTTGAAGTTGGTATAAGCATAATGGTGAGGGGGGCAATGGAGACACGTAAGGGAGATTGTTGGGAATATTCACGAGTGAGTGAGGAGATGTGGAAAACCAATCTCACATGAAGAAGAAATTTGATAAGTAAATGGCATATATATAGTGGTAGAACCAGAACCCATTAGCTTAAGCTTTTGGGTTCATATGGTCACCTACATCATATATTGGGCTTTTGCTTAGTGGCCTCTCCAAGCTCAAGTTTCTCCTAAACTGGGGTCATCATGGCCTAGCCACTTTCTATAGGAGGTTCATTCGAAGGTTTAGCACCATTACCATTCCCATCACAGATACTTTGAAAAAAGGAGAGTTTCGTTGGACTCTCGCAACCACTAGGACCTTTGAGGAAATTAAACAAAAGATGACTGCAACCCCTGTTTTGCAGTATCCTGACTTTGGGAAGGTATTTGAGGTTGCCTGTGATGCTTCCGGAGTCGGAATTGGAGGAGTTTTGAGTAAAAAAGTTCACCCCATCGCATTCTTCAGTGAAAAACTTAATAAAGCTAAACAACAATATTCCATGTACAACAAAGAGTTTTATACCATGGTTCAATCCCTCCACCATTGGAGGTATTCCTTGTTGCCTCAAGAGTTTGTTCTGTACTCTGATCACCTCGCCTTGAGGTACTTTAGTTCGCAAAAAGAAACTAAACCCTAGGCATATCACATGGGTCGAATTTCTCAATAAGTACACTTTTGTTCTTAAGCATCGCTCTGGTGTTGAGAACTAGGTGATTGATTCCCTTAGTCGAGTCGTTGGAGTTCTTCATGCAATGTTAGTCCAGATGGTTGGCTTCAATAAGATGAAGGTCGATTATGCAACCTATCCTGATTTTGGGGTGATTTATGCAACGGTTGGAAATGATAACAGGGCAGAGTATGTTGATTTTGACATATATAATGGTTACTTGTTTCGTGCTACGAGTTTATGCATCCCTCGTACCTCTCTTCGAGAAGTTCTTGTTTGGGAGATGCATGCAGGAGGATTGGCAGGTCACTTATGTCGTGACAAAACCATCGCCCTACTGAAGGATAGGTTTTATTAGCCGTCGCTAAAAAGGGACGTTTCGAGGATAGTGTCCCAATGTCGTACTTGCCAATTGGCCAAGGCTAAGAAACAAAACATGGGTCTTTATACCTCCTTCCTATCCCCCATACACCATGGAGAGACTTAAGTATAGATTTTGTCCTTGGGTTACCTAAAACAACCCACGGACACAACTCTATTTTTGTGGTGGCAGATAGGTTCTCCAAGATGGCCCATTTTATTCCTTATAGTAAAACATCGGACATTTCCCATATCGCAAAGTTGTTTTTTAGAGAAATAGTTAAATTGCATGGTTTCTCATCCATTGTGTCTAATAGAGATATCAAATTTGTTAGTTATTTTTGGAAAAACTTAGGAAACTGTGGCACTACATTGAAGTTCTCTGCTACTTTTTCCCCACAAACAGATGGTCAAACCGAGGTGGTTAATTGTAGTCTGGGTGACTTGCTTCGGTGCATCGTCGGAGAAAAACAAGGTACTTGGAATTTGATTTTACCGACAGTACACCCATCAATCTGGTTCCCCTTCACCTTGATGCCCGCATTTTTGAACCTATTGAGTCCTTTGCACAACACATTCATAATTTGCATGCTGAAATTTGATGAAAAATTGGTAATACTGATTATAAACTTGCAACTTATGTGCATCACAAGCTAAAGATTTTAATGTAGGTGATCAGATTATGGTTCGTATTCACCATGAACGCCTCCCTAAAAATTCTTCCAAAAAACTGCATGCTTGGGCCATTGGTCCTTTTCCCATAATTCACAAACTTGGATCTAATGCATATTTATTAGATTTGCCTAAACACTTTAATATTAGCTCTATTTTCAATGTGGAAGATCTCACCCCTTATTGTGGCACCATTGAGCCGCCTGTGTTGTCTTCCGGTCTTTCTAAAGGGCAGCAAGTTCCCAACATTCCCGCTTTTCCTTCCCAACGTGAGGAGGTTGAGGCAGTGCTCGATGACGAGTTCGTTGCGTCTTCTCGCAGAGGCTTTCGTCGCTTCCTTATTAAGTGGCGTGCTATTCTGATGCTTCTTGGATATTTGAGGAGGGCTTTCGCGCTCTAGATCCTACTTTATTGGAGTGGTACTTACACTTTGTCTCTCCGGAGTCGAGTTCTTTTCACGCGGGAGAGAATGATGGGAACCCACCAAAATTGAAGACTTCTTCAAGAACACATATTCTAGAAGATATAATACCAAGAAGAGTCATAATCACATATGATTAGTTGTTCTTATTTTTCATTGTTATCTGATCAGATCAGTTCTTATCTTTTAGGTTTATTCTTTATGTTAGGATTTTCCCATAAAAAATATATATGAGATTCTCATTTGTTATTCGACAGTTTATAAATGAAGTCAAGACTAAATATTATATATCATACTCTGTGATTGAGTGTTGAGGTGTCCATGTGATTTAGATCAGTGTGTACTTGAGTGTTTCCTTAAATTTACCATATGTTAGCTAATTCCGGCATCACATAAGACCTGATCCTCAGCCCCCTTCACCTCTGAATTCTGCCTAGGAAAACTCAAACGATCCTCTGACATCACTGGTCTCAAACTAACAGGACCAGAAGCATCCACCACCGGTGAACTCAACAACCCACCAACCCCTGCTCTGAGATCATAGGATAGAGAGAAAGAGGTCGCCTTCTACCGACAAGAGCTTTAAGCAAGAAAAAACCAGGCCCCTGCACCACAACTTCAATGATAATGGAGCCAATGGGGCTGCCTCACCGCATCCCCCTCTGCCCTGTGCCATCGCGGTTCCTTCAACAGGCCTCGATAACAGGCCCACAGCATGCTCTGATTCGGAAGAACAATATAGAGTAACTATGACAGCGCCCTAAACACTCTTCTTCCAACACCTTCCATATTAACCATATAACTTCTTTTTTTCTTATAAGTAAAATATATATATGAGGCACCAAGGGAGTGCCACCCATTTACAAGAACTCTGTACAAGATAGTGATTCTATGAACTCTATAACATGTAGATCATTTACAAAAGAATTTCCCTCAACCCAAAACATAAGTAAATTGAGCCACCACTCAATTTCTTTTTCCACTTCTTCAAAAGCTCTTTTGTTTTGTTCCATTCAAATCACCCACATGCTGGAAAGGGAGATTAAGATTCCTCTTTGGCATGAAGCCACTCCAAGCCCCAATCTCATCAATTACTGAACCAACACACACCTAAGATATTCCTAAAAGCCAAAAATCCAAAAAGCCAAAAAACAGATTTGCCTAGTCTAAGAACAGTCAAGGAGGAGATCATGAATGGACTAAACCGCCTCTTTACAAAGATAGCAGCAAATCACCAGCACTTCCCCTTTTATTTGTAGGTTGCCAATGATCAAAATTCGACACTAAGTTGCTTTCCAAGGGGAAAAAAGCAACTTCGGAAGGGGTACAGTCTTCCAAATAGAATTCCATGGAAAATTAGAGTTTCCTTTTACGGGTTGTAAAAGGGCCTTATAGAAAGAACTAACTTTAAACTTCTTGTCCGCCCACTAACATCCACTTTACTCTATCCCCCCTTTCCCAATTTAGCCTTGCCTCATAAATTTTCTCAAAAAACTCCCATATTTCTTAAGTTCCCAAACATGCACATTACGTGTAAACAATATATTCCACAACAGCTCTCCATTAGAGAAAGAAGCACAATGACTCGTCAAAGCATTTTTATCTCTTACTAAAGAGTACACACCCGGGAAGCAATCTTCCAAAGAGAAATCCCCTACCGCACATCATGCCAAAGGCTAATGGAATCTCCATTCCCACCTCCAAATGCACCTACAGGAGGAAATCAACCCAATCCTTTCTAATCCACTTCCAAACCCCCACACCATAAGCACCATTAACTTCCTTATAAATCCATCCATTATGTTCCACTCCAAATTTAGCACTATCCACTTTATGCCAAATATGACTACTTTCTTGAGTGAACCTCCAAAACCATTTTCCAAGAAGAGCCTTGTTGAGCAAAATGAGTGATATCTAACCAAATGATACTTGTATTCCTCCCCAAAGATCTCCCCACCCCCCAAAAAAAAAAAAAAAAAAAAAATCTACTTGAATGTTCTCAAGCCTCTTGGCTACCCCACAAGGAATAGGAAAAAAGAGTTATCGAAACAATGTAATGTATCTTTTGGGGCATGTGTGGGAGTTGGGAGAAGGCACGCACACATGCAGGCACAAGCACAAGCACATACAAAAGTGCAGGGCATGCGCACAGGTGTAAACGCATACACAGAAAAAAACAATTCTACATTCGCACATCTCAACCTCATTGGCTACCACCTAAGTAGTCTCCTAAATGGATTTGAAGACATCCAAATATCTCTTGCTCACCAATCTTCACCACTTCTTTTTCTGAGTCCCATGCACATTAGTGCTACATTTTCTTTCACTCAGCATTGTTGTCTAACCATAGAGGTCAGGCACAGGCATATAAGATAATCGATCACTTTCTAGCCAAACTTTCCTAAACAGCATGTACATGTTGTTCAAACTCATTTTCCCAAGTTAAAAATAATTGGCCTCTAAAAGGTCTAAAAGAAACAATAATCATATACCAAAAGATTGACGAGCACCCTTTCCCCTCCCTTTTCGCTGTAGGCCCGAGGATGATAAATAATAGAGATCATTAATATACATACAGACAGAGGAGAGACATGAAAGTGAAATACCTGTGCAGCAACAACAAGCCTAGAATAATAGCAAATACTCTATTTGAACTAATTTAATAAACTTCAATCACCCTCAGAGCTGAAGCTCAAGTGACCAAGAGGTAAAAAAGAGTCGAGATTGATCTCAATTATAGTTTCCAAAAGTTCACTGCAGGCATACTTCTTTTCTGTGCAAAGGCATATAAAGATCCAATACCAATGTTAGTCACTAAAGTTACCTTCTCGATCTCAGCATACTGAATCTTCTTTTCAAGTCCACTAATTTTTCCAGATGTTTCAGACTCCTTTAGCTGCATCTCCCGGATTGACCCAAGCTTTTCCAATTGTGATTCATACTCTTCTTTCTTTTTCTTAAGTCCTAAACAACAGAAACAATTAAGACTATAGAGAAAAAGAAACCACCTTGAAACCATTCAGTATGAAACCAACCTTATATTTTCTTATCATCCCATTGTTTTGACCTTGCTTCCATTCCGCCACTTGTACCACCAGTCATTGTGCCAGACTTCGAAAGTAATATCGCATCAACAGTTACAACTAACAAAAGCACATACAACTTCAAGATTAAATATAAATCAACACAAATGACACCGATGATTTGCAAATAAACATGATGGTAATTTACCTTTAAACCTCTCCCCACTCCAGCTAAGAATCTTGGCTTCATCAAGGTCGTCACAAACTAGAGTGCTCCCAACAGCAAAAAGAATTGCCTTCTCCAAGGCATGATCAAATTTGGAAATGACGAAATGTTAAGGCCCCAGAACATGAAGCTCACAATTTAGGATTGGTTTTTTAATCCCTTTTTTTTTCTTTTTTTTTCAGGGAGGGGTGCATAAGTAATAAAAATCACACATACAACATTACTAAATTCAGTTCAGCTTAAATTGATATCAGAAAAAAAGCTCCAATCAAGGAAAATATATCATCGTCACAAAATGAGTTCTCTGTTACCTAGATTAAAGTACAAATCCAGATATCAATTACATTTACATTCTACAACATTTTACTAGAATGACAAGAAGACACAAGAAATGAAATGGTGAGGAAAATGGACAAAAGTGAAACAACATCAGTATGGGAAATATGAAACAGACAAGTAATTTGAACTGGTAAAAAGAGAGATTTGTGCAAAACATTTTTCTCTCAAATTTCACATACAATTCTCAAGTGTTTATGAAACTATACAGGTTTCCAGTTAGTTGCACCGAATTGCCAAAATAATTCAAAAATGTTTCCCCGGAACTCCTAATATAAAAAGATTCTTCATACATATGCCCCAAAATGCTCTCACCAGGCGAAACAGAACCCCACAAGAAGAAACAATTTTCAGGTGTAACAAACGCATCTGTACTCACACACATGCAGATAAAAAAAGTCCAGAATAATAAGAAACAACAAACAACTGCCGAAAATATTGGAATGATAGTGAACAAAGACGTAGAAGCATACAATGGGAGGAAATGGACTGAAGAATGCACATAACAAACATCAGATAAAACTTTTAAGGAAAAATCAGTAATAAACTAATGATTACAATAAGAGGGCCTCAAGAAAGTGCAAAGATAACAATGCAACACGAAGAAAAAAAAAGTTATGTATATTCCACCAACATGAATGAGGTGAGAAGAGAGTCGCCATGTGGGAAGGTGGGAGGGAGATTGATTTCTAACCGCATAATAACGGGATGGTGACTCATTAGAAGATCAAAATAGACTAACCTAGTAAATACATATAGGACCAGCAAGAACTCCTGTACTGTCAAACAAAAACATAACAACCAAAAGCACCAAACCCTATACATGAAATGCCTAGAGTTATGTATCAAAAACAAACCCAAAAAGAAAAAATGTGACCGTGCTGGGAGGTCAACAAAATTATGCAACTGGACACAAACTTATAGATGTCGCATACCTTGTGTAAACAGTCAACACGACATTGAATTATTAATTTTTGTAAAAGTGTAGTACATAGAGCAAGATGATCAGACTCTGATCAACTCAATTGATCAGATAATTTTTTTACAGATACATGTATCTTTAAAAAAATGGTAGGCTGTAGTACTTAAGAATAGGATAGTCTACTATCAACAAGAAGAACAATCAAGTGATTTCTGAATGCTGATTTATACAATCATCCACATACCATCTTCTCAAAATCTACAATTAAGCATAACATAACAACATCCTAACAAGAAATCCACAAAGGTAGCAAAACATTGCACATATTAGGTTCCACAACCCTAAAAGAGAGAATTTATACGAAATGCTTGTGCAACGTGAACTGCATATGTAAAATGTTTCACTTTCACCCAATACTTAAAAGGAAAGGTACTCAATTTTTTGCAAAGGATATTGAATTACATCAAAGATTGGCCTTGCTGTACCACCTAAGGTACGCAACCTCTCTGGTATTGGCTTCACACGGACCGACTGAAGAGGTATAAATGTCTGAGGTGGAAGCCTTTGCTCTTTCAAATACTGCAGGGAACCAACAAATTAATTGGATTTATTGCATTCACCCAAACTTTAATATGAACGATTTAAGTGATAATGGCAAATTTTTTGCAATACAGAAAACATCAATAAGATATCAACTATATTGTTCAAACAAAGCATACCCAACCCAACAAATATAACATCATGTTACATATGCCATACTGCACAGCATTAACACAGCTTCAAACTTAAAGGAATTTTTTTTTATGAATAGGAAACTTTAAGCATATAGCATTACCACATCAATGTCTGACAGCTAAACCAGCATATACACCTAAAAATAACAATAAAACTCACAACAACAATAAAAGGAACCGATTCTTGATATGTTGAAGTCATCCCTGCACGCTGACGACTCCTACTTTAAACTTACCATATGCCTCTAATGATATTTTCCTCTTTTTTTGTTCTTGTTAAAATGCTAAAAACCTTTCATCACTCAAGGAGATAGTAAAAAGTTGCACCGATCACCTTATTTTACACACAAAACTACATAAGCTTGCCAAGTAGTTGGTTTCCAGCAGACATAGGTGGTCAAGTATGTCTTGTTGACATACTGATCAAGCATATTTGTAAGGTTTGCATTCAAAGGACGTAAATCTAACGTGAACAGGCGCACATTAACAACTTACGAAACACAAAAAAAACACACATACACTAGAACAAAATCGCAAATCAACATATCACATCGGTTATACCTTGATGCATTCCTTTCCAGTATTTTCATCCTCAACCACTACTGCATCCATAAATCTGCCCATAGCAACAGTAACAGCAAGGTTGTACTTCTTCATGGTTGGCCGACAGAGATCAGTCATGCGACCATAAACTTTAAATAGACCTCTCAGAGTCTCAACAGCTTGGGACAGCCGTGTATCTCTCTCATTTTCATGTCTATCAGCCTTCAATTCACGTAACTGGTTTTCAACTTCACCAATTTTAGTCTTCAAGTTTTCATAGCTATGCCTGTATAGCATAAACATATAAATTTACAAAAGAAAAGGAAAAGGTTTCTCTCTTATGAAAGCAGAAGATCTTGTCTTTTTATTTTTGGACCAAGTAATGAAAATCTCAGTAGAATAAATATATGTATGAGCAGATACCACAACTATTAATTTTCATTAAGTATATTAACCTGTCTACCCTTAAAGAATAGAATAATGCAGGGGAAGACAAACTTTAATAAAGGAACCAAAAACTTGAATAACCTGGAATCTCGATTTTTATCGTGCATCATACGCAACCTTTTTTAGATTTGTGAGCTCATCCTTATGTTCAGCAGAAGTATCAAGAATCTTTCTTAGCCTTGATCGCATTTGGTCCTCCTGTCCATCTAGTTCATACTCCCTATTACTCAACTGTTGAAGATTTTCTTCCAAATTCTTTTGGGCTTCAATTGCAGCATGTTGTTGCCTATCCAGAACCTCTTTTTCAGCTATTAGCTTAGCAGTTTTCATCCCAGCATCCTCTTTTCTGAGGCATCAACATTCCAATGAAAAATTACGAAGCAACTTAACAACAGGGTATGAAAATTAAATCCCATTTTTATTAATGATGTTTGTGATGACCTAACAGATTTATATTTATTTTCATATAACATAAAATCAAATGGTATTAATAGTGATAGTAGTAGTGATAGTACTAATAATGATAACAACAATAATAAGAATGACGACAACAAAAGCAACAACGAAAATAGTAATCACAAGGTTGATGACGATAATGATATAACTATAATAATAATTATAGCTAATACCATCACGACGCAGTTTGTTACACCTTATAATGTTCAAACAACTGCGGTACATTTACCTTCTTCTTTTTTCCCCCTTTTAGGAGGGGAGGAAAGGTAGGCAAAGTATGGTTTCCATCAACTAGCAAAATGCCCTGAATAAATATAATAAATCCCAGAAGTATGAGTTGGGGAAAAGCACAAAAAGTTTAAACTCCAACATCTAACAAAGCCACACTGAACATAACAGAACATATGTAAAGTGTAAACCTGAAATCAGAATTTTGAAAGACCAAAAATAATGAGCACAATAGCTAGTTTCTTTCTTCTTTTTTTGTTATTAACGATTGTACTAAAGGGCACCAAGGGGGTGTCACCCATGTACAAAAGTAACTATCAATAAGATAGTAAATCTATAAATTCTTCCCCATTCACAAAATATTCCCCTTGAACCAAACCATAATAATATTCCAACCTTCCTTAACCGAGGCGATCGACCTTTCCTCTCAATCAAAAGCCCTTTTATTCCTTTCATTCTACACCATCCAAAAAATAGAGAGGGGAATAAATTAGGCTTTTCTCATTTCTTTAGAAGCTTAAATATCACTCCAACCACACCTCTTGAATGGAATTGGTAATAACCCAAAATAGCTCCAAAACCAATGCATTGGTTCTTTTTTTTAATGATTTGGGGTCATCAACAAAGAAGTCAACCAACAATCAATCGCAAAGAAAACCAAATTGGACATAGGACCACTTATTTAAACTAATGTCAACCTATACCTGACACTGACAAATTGAAATAATGTAGCAATCCAAACAATTGGCAAGCCAATTCACTGTCACTCTGAATCCAAAGCACTATCATATTGGAGTATTACACTATACATGATATGGAAGCAACTAGCAGGCAGAAGCAGGAAAAAAAATGGTTGGTTGAGTATTAGCAGTTAAAATAATATGCCGCAAGAAATGCAAGGCTAGATTTCTCAGCATGAGGTGAGTAAATAGAAGCATTAAAAATATTATTTCAAAATATTGGGACATGCATGTCCTTAGACTTGTAGGGGGAAACAATACTCAAGTACTTAAGGGCCTATTTTAGATTCCGGGTGTATTATGGTGACTACCCGAAAATTATACTCCCTCCGTGCCAGTGCTATAGTACACTTATGAATTTCACAACGTTTTGGGAAATATCTAGTATTCAGAAAATACCCTTGGTCCCTCTCCCTACGATTGGTTTGTTGTACATTCATGTGTTAGCATGAAAGAATTTACTGTACATTCATGTGTTGGCATAAAAGAAAAAAGTAAGGGCGATTTTGAAATGTAGCTAAAATTCATATTCTACTTTTGGGACATTCAAGTTTGAAAAGGTGGACAAACATTCTGGACTGAAGGAGTATATACTGTATATTCTTAGTGTTCAATTCGTTATCTTCGTGATATCGCTCAGCAAAGTTAGACTTTCTTTTTTGAAGGGGAATGTCATTTTGCTGAAGTCAAAGTTCTACAAGGGAGATGTAGCACCTTCTGAAAAGCACTAGGTCACATAACACTAAAATACCTCAGCAAAGCAAGGTGAAACTGACGCAAACTTTTAAGCTTCCAATACTGCCAGTGATTATAACGTCGTCAAAATCACTGAAATTTCAGTTTCCCGGATCCCCGATATAAAATCTAATATTAATTTCGTGTTAGCAAAATTTCCCCAAAAATTCTGGTATTTGGAAATTTTCAGGATATTTTGAAAATATCTTGAATTTCAAAGATCGAGTACGTACCATTTGACAATTTCCCAAAATCAACAAAAATTACTCTCGATGATGGCATTTTTTTACCCTTTCACCATTTTAAATCAAAATTTGAATATATCATGGAAATTTACGATATTTTCAAAATATCCAGAAAGATTCCAAAAAACGGAAATTCCTAGAAGATTTGGAGATATTTTGCTAAAACAAAATGAAAATCTCTGCTATTATTAAGCCAAGAGGTGAGTTGGTCTCCACCGAGTTGGCGGAGAAAAGTCCTTAAATGAAAGCAATTGATTGGAATGATGCTAAATTAAGAAGGATAAAAGCGTAAAAAAACAAAGTGGATAAAGAAAGGGGCTGGCTGTTTCACAAAACCACCCACTAAAGAGAACAAAATCACGACTCCACTTTTCCTACTTTTTTCTATTTTAACTACTCTAAACTCCTAAACTGCCCAAGTAACGGCAGTATGTCCAACCCCCTATCTCTTTAAATCTCTCATCTAACCAACCAAGCCATCTTTAACCAGGTGCAAACTTTTCTCATCTCTGTTTATCCTATTTTGAATTTTAAGTATCTTATTAACGGACTGAAATAGAAAATCGATCTCTCTCACTTCTTTTAAAGAATCTTGATCATTAACATCTTTATGCTTCCATCTCTATATGATTGGTATTTGTAATCACTGATGATAATACATCCCAAGTCAATAATTCAATTAGCCACTTCAAATCAACTATATCATAGGTTCCTTATAAAGAAGGTAGCTGGGACAATAAGTGGAAAACATTAAAAAAAAAATTTAAAGCATCAGGGCATGCATAGATTTGTTTGTCTTTTGAAAACAAGAACAAAAGATTTTTAGTTGTTTTTACTAAAACCACATTTGAGTAACCATTTGCCTTAACATTCAACTTTTACCCCCTCTTTATAAACGGTGATATATTTTAATTAAAGAACATTCTTTCTCCATTTTTAAATGAGTTCTCTGGTGTTCTCTAAAATTGTTCAAGGAATAGTTTCTAGAAAACATCAAAAGTATAATTCTCAAAAACTAGTTCTTGAGAAACACCAACCAAACACATTTTGGGCCCCAAAGAACTGTTATTTGTTATTGAGAACATAAACTGTTCTCAGAAACACACTCTAAACATACCCTAAACATCTTAGCCTCAAGAAAATATAGTCCAACACATCCATGCACATAAAGGCACATTACTCAAAAGAATGATAAAAATATAGAACTAAGAAAAACTTACATTCGGAAATATTCTCGTAGTTGACTGTCAAGTAAAGGAAGTTTCCCACCACTATCTCGACTTTTTTCATTCAAATCTTCTAGTTTTGCAGTCAGATCCTGTATGCCTTTCTTTAACTTTCTCATATCATCAGTGTATTTCCCCCTTTCTTTTTTTCTTCTATCAAGCTCCTTTCGGCTGCTCTCGATTTTCGAATTTATGCGAGACATTGCCTCCTTTAACTTCAAAAGCTCAGGTTGCTGAATTGAGAAGAAGAATAAACAAACAAACATGAGTAAATAAACTAGTAAATAAAAATAAAATCAATGATGACCACACAAATAGTGTGCCTAGCAATGCACAAAATCCAGTAACTATCAACTCGGATAGAAAATATGTCTCCCAGAAAGTATATAGAATAATTTTTTTACCAGTTAATCAACAAAAGACGATGAATAACTCACGTTTCTGTCAAGCCTAGTGCTCCTCTCAGCAATCTTCTTTTCACACTAAGCAATCTCTTTTAGATACTTGGCTTGTTCTTTCTTTTTCTTACTTGCTTCATGTTCAAAATTCTCTAGTTCTCGCATAACATCTTCACGGCTCCTCTTCTCAGTTTCAACATCCTCATTTGCCTTTACAATATCCTTCTCGATATTAAACAATTGCCATAAAAAGTTCTTTCTTCAAAGATTTCTGCTCAGGGAGTGGACATAGGAAGGCAGAAAAGGGTGGGGGGAAAAAGTCATGAGCAAACTCATTCCATAACAAGACAAACAAGCCATGTATATAAAACAAGGAAGCCGAACAAAAAACTCACTATTAGAATAATAATTTTGGAATTTATACCAGTTGATCCTGTAAGTGAAGATGCTTCTCTGCTTCTTCCTTTTGTTCTTTCTTCTGCTTCCTCTCTATCACTATTGTCCTCTTTTGCTGATAGACAAGTGCTGACTTTTCTTCAGCACTGGCCTTTTTTTCTTCAAGATCCTCGTATTCTCTCTTGAGTTCCTCAGACCCAGAAATCTGCTAGAGAAGCGCTGTAAGTTCTTTGGGATTCTTAGATGCAATGGACTCTACATCTCCCTACATGAAAATTTTAATTATTTTTCAGGAATCAGCACCAATCTCTAGTAAAATTGACCTCAAGATATCCCCATGAAATTAAAATAACATAATCACTTACCAAATCGTTTAAAAATTAAGAAGAAGAACAAGGCAAAATTAAAGTGATACTGGGTCTCTATTATCACTTACTTTAGAGACAATAAATCCCATATGTTATAACAAATTGAATTTGAAGCTATACACAGCAATAATACAGCTCATAAAGTCGCACAAAAATTAAAATTAAAAAAAAAAAATTGCATAAACTAAGTAATCACAAAATCAGCAAACATGGAGTAAATCAAGAAGAAGAGGATATAAAATCACTCTAACACTTAGATATCACCATAACAGGAAAATAAACACTAACAGAGACTGATCCTACCAAATAAAAAAAGGAAGAAGATGAGAATCTAATATATATAAAAAAAAGTCTCTTTTACATGTGGTTGACGTGTAAATGACATTTATTTTCTATCAATCCAATTTGTAATATTGTTCTAATATTCTATTTTCAATTTATTGGTTGCTACTAACCTTTAATTGGTACTCTAATATATTAAATAATCTTTAACAAAAACCCTTATACAATAATGGTTATTGGTTGTACTAACCTTTAATTGCTATGTTGAATACTATTTAACAAGAACTTTTACTAACCCATTTTTGCCAATTACTTAGAGTATTACTAAGCAATTATTAAGAGTATTAATTACATTACAAATTAATATCATAATAATTTCTATAAACCTCCATATGTGATACTATTTCAATCAGTTTTTGCATCAATTTTCATTTACAACTCTCCTAACTCTTTCAATTTCTAAACGCAAATATGATAATTTCTGTTGCTCATCTCCTTCTATTTATTTCTCTTCTGACTTATGGAGGTTAATGATGTTTATATTCCTCTTCAAACTAACAAGCTTTAAAATCTCAACAACAAAAAAAATCCTCAACGTTTCCCACAAGCTTTAACAAAAGGGAACTCAAAGCGTGACTGAAGAAGAAGACAACGGAGGAACTCAAAAAGAGTGGAACGAAACCAAATACAGTTGTGTAATTTTTTTTATTTCTCTCTACATTTTCTATCCAATCTTTTTGCATTATTTATCATTTTTAGTTTTTTTTTTAATTCTATATGACGCAACATATGCCCAATCAAGCTATTGGTTCAACCAAATTGAAAGGTTTCCCTTTTCTTTTGTTTATTTATATATTTGAATAACTTTTTGCAATATAATTTCTTTATTTTATAGCTTTTTTGCAATCTTCAACTCCTATGATTCTTTCTTGCAATGATTTTGAGTACATCTTGATGTAAAGATTGACTCTCTAGAAGATGAAGTTCAAAGTGTAAAGAGGTTCAATAGGAACTATGATACCAACCACATGAGCTACATCATCTCAATTGGTCAAATGTAAAATAACATATTCGCAAAATGTTCACGGAATTATATTTTCTTAAGAAAAGATTTACTTATCAATTATAATTTTAATAACTTCAAATTTACGATTATCCTATCAAGGCAATATACTATATATAATTTCTTAATAAAGAGAAAAAACTTGCAGGCACACACACATCTATAGAAAAAACGAATAATGTGACTTATCAAAAAAATGAACAACCGGCATCAATTTTTTTTCATATATGTCTAGAAAAAAATGAATAATTTTTATCCTTAGGCATGCTAATGGAATTTGTGTTGTGTCAACTTGAAGATATAAATTATTATTTTTATTTAACTTCTTTTAGTTTGCTCGAAATGACTTAAATATTAAAAAAAATATTGATGTGAAGATATCTTTCCGTGCAAAGCATTAGGTAAATCTATGGTGCTGTTAGATATAAATGACGTCATGTAATCTTTGTTACCATATGAAAGTAATTTGAGATACTATTTGATAGTAATTTGTATATTTATTAGTAATTAAGATACTATTTTGATAAAAGGTACCATTTGACAGTAATGAGGTACCATTTAATAGTAATTAAATTATTATCAAATGATTACTCAATTACTATCAAATGATAGCTCAATTACTGTCAAATGGTATCAAAAAGTAAATACAGTTAAGGGCACCACTGTGGCGCCCGAACATAACACTAACACATGGATAGTAAATTACTCTTTAACACTTAGAAATCACCATAACGGGAAAAGAAACACTAAACAATCAAAAACTGCCCTAATTAACAACAAAAAAATGCTGCATAACCGAACAAAATGAGAAGGGACTGACCTGAAAGACGAGGAAATTCCGGGCCTTAACGAGGATGCCAAGAGAGCGCAGCCTCCCATTATACTCGTCCCAGTTGACAATCTTGCCATCGATCCGGTACTCACTGCCGCCTGAGCTGGTGATGGTCCGGGTGAATTGGAGCTCCGACCCGTTGCCCAACTGATAGACGAGACGTACGAAGGCCCTGCGGCCCTTCTGCTCCTTCTCGCGGTCGTCGTAGGCGTAGATAAGGTCCTTAAGCTGGGCCCCGCGGAGCTGCCCCGTGCGCACCCCTAGCACGAAGCTTATGGCGTCCATCAGATTTGATTTACCAGCCCCGTTCGGCCCAATTATGGCCGTGAAGTCCGAGAACGGTCCGATTGTCTGCAGCCCCTTGTAAGACTTGAAGTTTTCAAGTTCTAAGCGCATGATTTTTCCCGTAGGATATATGAGGGACGGCATGATTAAGGGTTTTTTCTTTCTTTTGCGGCTATGTGCGAGGAGTTTAATTATTTAAGGGTTTGTGAATAGAGAGAAAGTGAGGTTCTCTGGGAAAATGATGGGAAATTCAAGGATAATGGTGAGGTTTAAGGAAAGTAGACTGGATTTGGGGGATTTAGAAGGATGACGAGGAGAATTTGGCGGGAAGGAGTTTTAGGGGATTTTGTGGAATGGAAGTTGAGTTCTCAACTTCGAAGACATATTCGAGAATGAAAAGAGTGCATTGGACGATAAACAACTACGAAATCACACAACACAACTACTTATGTAACATGATGCTATCAATCATATTCAAACATTAAAATAATGCCCCTACCAAAAAATGCATTAATACAAAAAAAAAAATAAAAGCAAAAGCATAAATATCCCAAAATTATTCACATGATAATCATAAAGATTTGTGTCCTCTCGTCACTGTTTGGTTCACATTTAAATCAATTTTAAATTAAAATTTATTTTTAAAATTTATTAAAAATTTAGTTAAATTGAATCAAAACTCATGAATATTCCAAAATTATTCACATGATAATCAAAAAGATTTGTGTCCTCTCGTCACTGTTTGGTTCACATTTAAATCAATTTTAAGTTGAAATTTATTTTTAAAATTTATTAAAAATTTAGTTAAATTGAATCAAAACTCATTAATTTTTTTAAATAACAATTAAAACATCAATTAATAAGTAATTTGATTTGATTAAATTTTTTACAATTTTTGAAAAATAAACTTCACTTATAATTGATTTAAATGGAAACCAAACATTGTCGTCATAATTTTAAAAATTAAATACACAAAAATATATAATTTTCACTAATCATAATTATATATACTAGTAAAAAATCAGTCATATATTAATTGTTATTTTCAATTCATATTTCATTTTCTATAAATTTTCAAAGAAAATATTCAAATATTACAATTTTTCAAGTGTCATTAAACACTATGAAAGAGTAAAATGTTGAGGAGTAATATGTCAATCTGGATCCTATGTACTTTATCCTTTGCCATTAACGATGAGATCGATAGTTATTTCATTTAAAATCTATAATATATCTATTACATATATATGAAAATAATATTTAAATTGTGGTTGAGTCACGACCACATAAGTAGTTCAATTAATGTTTGCAACGATTACTTTTTTATTTAATAAGAAATACATTAATACTTCTCTTTGTTCATCATTAATTACTTTTAATTCCATCTTATATTTTCTCATTCACTCTTATCTCTTTTTACTCTTGAAAAAAATGTGTACAAAATGAAATTTCTCAACCAATTAATCCATTAAATATTCTGAAGAACTTTTTTCAAATTTTGAAATCATAGAGTAACTAGATTGACCGTATCAAAACAAAATTTGTGTAATAATTCCTAACAAAATTTTATAGTTAGCAATTTCCTTTACAAGAATTGTAGAACTTTTATACCCTGATTTAGGTGCTTTTCCTTTCTCTTTCATTTAAAGAATTGGATCTTCAAGATGAAGTAATGGCTCCACAAGAACCTAGGAAAAAGGTTAAGGAGAACATTGATAACTCAGGTAATAGATTTCAAAAAAGGCAAAAGACAGCAAGAATTCTTAGGGAGATCGCAAAGTCATCTTATCGAAATCATTTAGTAGCATTCTACTTCCTTGGACGTAAAAATAATGACATTTTAATATTTTTTGTTTATTCGTCAACATATTTATCTGGGAAGAAAAATTAGGCTTGGAGAACTTCAATCCAAGGAGATAAAAACTAATGATGTAATATTCTGATAACGTTATTGTTTTCATTCTTTTTATGATTGGTACATGATTTAAAAAAGCTTAAATTTCAAAGTTCATAATGTGATGGTTCAAATAAATGCACGATAAACTTTATATAAGTTTTTTTTTTTTTGTCGTACCTAACTTTGAGTGAGCTTGAAGTTTTTAATGGGTTATTTTGGACCTTTAAGATTTGTTATCTACTCAGCTTTGAATAGATTTGTATATATCCAAATATTATGCTTAAATACATCTCATATCTTACACTATTTGAATTTCACCAACTTAACGTACATAAATTTAAAAAATAAAACATGCTATCTTCTATTGATTTCAACATAAATTTATAAAAAATGATTAAAAAAGTAATGTAACACGTGTATCGCATATGTTGTAAGGCTAGTGGAATGCTTAAGATTCCATCACATCATCAGTTGCAAAAAAATGATGATGTGCATTTTGAAAGGGAATTTATGTACTTAACTTCCATTATCTTGTCAATTATCTCATGATTAAAGCAAGAATAAAACTCATTGCACAACACCTTGCCAAAAACTCATTCATATTTTGTTTTTCAACCATCAAAGTTAGAGTTGGTATATTTCATGGGTCCAGATGAATGTTTGGGTTTGTTTTTTGCTTGACGATTTGGGCTTGGACCCATGAATAGTCATGGTTTTGCATCAGGGCGGAAACACTAATAAGAGCGTCTTAAGTTGTTTATAAATACTCTCTTTGTACTGAGCGCATATTGTAATGAGAGATTTGAGAGGTTGATTATAGTGAAACTTCTGGTAGGACGTAGCCCTATTCTGGGGTGAACCTGAGTAAATTGTATTTTATTATTTTCTTTCTTTTTATTATTCGTGTAATTGACAAGTCTCGAATTGTTCAATCAAGACTTTTTCCATTCCCTTCCTCATTTGAAGAGAGGAACAAAGAAATTTTTTTTATAAAAAAATCAGTTTTTTTCTACTCCAAACACATTAATCTCTCGCAATCTTTCTTTTTATTTGTTCTTGCTCTCAAACAAACTAACTCACTAATGTTCCAACTCTCACTAATTACATGGAAATTCAACATTGTGTATACAATCAAGGAGATTGATTTACAATTTTTTAGAAGGGAAGGGAGTACGAACGCTCAAGACTAACTTAGATTACGAATTTGGTTTAGTTGGATTGTTTGTACAGTTGAAATTGTCGTAATTAATTTTGATCAAGCAATTGTATATTTATTGTTGATAATCTTTTCAATTTTATTATGTACATGTTCATAATCTTTGACGTAATTAAAATTGGGCTAAATTATAGTTTTGGTCCATCAGGATAGTGATCATTTTCAAAAAGGTCCTCGATGATACAACGTTAACAATGTAGTCCTCAACGATTACTTCCGTTAACAATGTTGGATCTCTATCCAACTTTCATTAAGAAAGTCTAACTTTTGTTAAGAAGGTGATTAATTTGATTGTCCAATCAGCTAAAACTAGTAACATGCTAATCATTCATTGGTCTCATTAAAAAAAAGTTAAAATAATACAATAAAAAAATGAAGAGATTAAAAAAAAATAAATTGAAAAGGAAAAACAAAAAACGCAACATTTTTTTTTTCTTTCTACACTACCCCTTATGAAATTTTCTTTAAAAAAGAACAATAGAAACAAAACATTTTTTTTTTCCATTTTCTTCTTCTTCCTACTCTTCTTCCTTAACTTTTTCTTCACTCATCTTCTTCTTCGCTCGTCACTCTCACCCCAACCTCGCATAGCAACATATGAGCAAGGAAAGGTTGCCCTCATCTAGGCAGCCCCTACATGAAGGAATTGTCATCCTTGCTTAAACAATGCTCGCTTGGGCTGGAAAGATCTATCTCAACATTGGAAGCTGCAAAACGCGAGATGGTGACCTTCGTGGAGAATCTAGGTAGGACTGGTAATGGTACATGATTTGAAATTTTTTTCTTTTTATATGTGTTTGGTTGATGGAAAAATGGGTGGAGTTGAATGAGGGGATTTTGGCAACAAGAAAGGTCAATTGATTGTTATTATTAGGTGATGATTGAAATTTTTTCTTTTATTATGTTTGGTTAATGGGAAGATGAGAGAAAATGCCTTTTTAAGTGTGTTTGATTGATGAGAAAATGAAGAAAAATGTTAAATCTCTAGTGATCTCACGAGATCAGATTCTAGAGTTGGCGAAGATAAGCATAAAGAGGGGTTTTAGGGACAATCGCTTTGTTTGTCGCCCCTTAACCTTCGCTCTAATAGGACACGTAAGATAAAGTTCGACATGAAAAAAGGGTAACCAGCCACTTAAAATTCTTTTAAATTTATATTTTCTCTTTCATTTCCCCTTTGCACAAAAAGACAAAAGTGTAAACTACCAAAACACCCTTCTTTCTATCGACAACCCATCCCTTCTCTTGTTAGACTGTCACAGCTTCTCTATCTTTCCTTTATCTCTCTGTTTACGGTGTTGATTAGCTCTCTTTGAAAATCTTATCCCTCAAATCTCTATCCTTTTTTTATCATCAAGTCCATTAATTAAATCATCTAGAATTTTATTTTTTCTTCAATGTTTACACAAACAACTACAAACCTAGAGATTTGAAGGAGCTTGTAGTAAGTATAGTGTTAGAAATCACCTCAAGATGCCTAGGTGGTGATCTTCCAAACATCCAAGTCTAGAATGACTTGTAATGAACAGAAACAGTGAGCTCTTCCGAGCTCTGTGCACTAAATCAATGGAGTTCTTACAATTACAGCAAAACCTCCTCAAGAATCCTCTAGTTCTTGAAGAATGAAAGAAGAAAAAAAGAAAGTGATAAGGACTAAGTGTTTCTCTGGAATTTTTCCCAGGAAAATTTCAATTACAAAGCCCTTGAATCCCCAGTCTATACTACTCTCTCTCTAAACAACCAACCTCTCTTGAATGAGATCTATTCTAGTGCCTCTATTGTGTTTAGTGTCTTTGCACTCTCACACTTTCACTTGAATTCTTTTGTATGATGCTCTTGTATATTGTCTTGTTTTTTTATGATTAAGGCTAGATGACCCTTTATATAGGGCAATGACTTCCTCATCCAATCTTTGAGATCAATCTCAACCCTTAGATATCAAGAACCAAAGACTCAAAGTTCTCTAAGAGTCTAAGTGAACCTGTGTGTTTTAACCATGCTCCACGCACCATCTCAAAAGGTTGAATAACATGCTCCAGGTATGCCTGGCGTCGCGGCGCACACAGGGCTGAACACCACTATGTCTACATCCTTGCTGGGTTTCGCGGCTTGGGGAGGCTATGCCGCGACGCACACCTGAGGGCTGAACTCTTGGACTTTCTGGAGGCCGCGACACCTAAGGCTGGGCTGCGACGCACACCAGGACCTGATGCTGAACACTTCAACCTGTTTAATCCTTAGACAAATACCAATAATCTCTACATTTGTTTAAGCGATTAAACCCGAACCCATTGCAGAGAACTCAGGATCCAAACTCAACTTGAGTCACCATCTCAACCGACTCTAATCCTAAGAAGTCCAAGGCAATGATTGAACTTACTTAGAGGTAGAACTTTAGTACCTAAATCTGTAGGATTTTCTTTCGTGGCCACCTTGCCCACATGAATGTATCATTCCGTAACATTTTCCTGAATGAAATGGTACCGAACATCCATATGCTTTGTCCTCTCATGGAACACTGGATTCTTGCACAAATGCAACACACTTTGGCTATCCGAATACACCACCACCTGCTCTTTCAGGACCTTCAACTCTTCTAACAACCCTTTGCACCACATAGCCTCCTTGATAGCTTCCGTTGCCGCTATGTACTCAGCCTCGGTTGTTGAGAGTGCTACCACCGGCTGCAACTGAGCCTTCCAACTTATACAACATCTGTTTAAGTTGAAAAATTATGAGGTAATCGATCTTCTTTTATCCTGGTCTGCTCCATAGGCCGAATCCACATAACCTTCAAGACAGATGGACTTACCCCTCTTCTCATAAACCAGCCCCACATCTGGGCTTCTCTTCAAGTACTTTAGTAACCACTTCATCCTAAGCCAATGCTCCTTTCCAGGATTACTCATAAACCTGCTGAGGACACTTATTGCATGAGCAATGTCGGGTCTAGTGCTTACTTTGATGAACATTACAGATCCAATGGCACTAGAGTAAGGGACATTTTCCATTTCTTTCTTCTCCTCATCCGATCTTGGACATTGATCGCTAGAGAACTTGAAATGACCAGCAAAGGAAACTTTCACTGGTTTGTTATCTTCCATAGAAAACTTAGATATCATCTTTTCTATGTAGGAAGTTTGAGAAATCTTCGATTTGTTTCTCTCCATTTCCCTCATTATACTCATCCCAAGGATCTTCTGTGCATGGCCAAGATCTTTCATCTCAAACTCCAAACTGAGTTAAGACTTCAATTCTTCTATCCTCTCCCTAATGTTCCCAACCAACAGCATATCATCAACATAGATGAGGATAATCACCATTTCCTCCACCTTGTGCCCCTTGTAGTACAAGCACGAATCATAGTAGCTTCTCATGAAACTCAAGCTAGTTACAAAGGAATTGAACCTCTTATTCCATTGTCGAGGTGATTGCTTCAGGCCATAGAGATATTTCTTCAATTGGCACACCAAATCTCTTTATCTTCTTTCTTCATAGCCTTCGAGTTGCCTCATGTAGATGGTCTCATCAAGTTCTCCATGTAAGAATACTATCTTCATATCCATTTGCTTGATCTCCCAATTAAATTGAACCACCATTGCTAACACTATACTTATTGTCTTGTATTTCCCAACTGGTGAGAATATTTTGGTGAAATCTATGCCTTCTCTTTGTGTGAACTCCTTCGCCACCAGCCTAGCCTTATACCAGACTTCATCCCTTGGAGGGTTCCCTTCTTTGATCTTGAAAATCCATTTACAATCCACAACTTTCTATTTTTCTAGTTTGGGCACCAATTCCGAAGAGTTGTTCTTTCTTAAAGAATCCATTTCTTTTTTCATAGCTAGTTGTCACTTTGACGGATCCTTACATTCTATCGCATCTAGGTAAGTTTCTGGTTTAACACCTCCTTCTGAATAAGGAGCTACTATATTAGCATCCACAAAATCATATCTCAAATGTGGTATAACCACCCTTCTTTCCCGGTCCCTTGTGAGCTGATAATCATTCTGATTTGCTGTATCATCCCCTTCTAGTTCAGCCTCCTCATGAGTGTCATGAGCGGCCTTCATCAATGGGCTCTACCTGGTCTGAACCCTCTTGCCTTCCTTGCTCTATCTGAATTGAATTATCCTTGATGCTATGCTCCACAAATACCAGGCTGGTTTGCCCACTATCCTATACAGGGTTAGTTTTCTCCAAATAGGGAAATAACAATTCATTAAAAATGACATCCCTACTTATTATGAGTTTAGTCCCTTTTGGCTCTAAGGACCACAACCTGTACCCCTTAACCCCATCACCATACCCTAGAAACACACATTTTCTAGACCTTGGGCTAAGTTTATCATCCTTTTGATGTACAAACGCAGCACATCCAAAAGTTCTAAGGTTGCTTAACTAAGGGGGTTTCCCACTCCACATCTCCTCGGGAGTCTTAATGTCTAAAGCCCCAGAGAGTGATCTATTAACCAAATATGCAGTAGTAGACACAGCTTTCCCCCAAAAACATTTTGGTAAACTGGACCGAATTAATATGCACCTAACCTTTTCTATAAGGGTCTTATTCATCCTCTCAGTAACTCTATTTTGCAGAGGGGTTTTTACAAACGTTCTATGTCTTAGAATTCTATTTAACTCACAGAATTTATCAAAATCCTTATTAAAAAATTCTAAGTCATTATCAGTTTTTAACACCTTAACTACCCTGCTCGTTTGAGTCTCCAACAACTTTTTCCACACCACAAATTTATTCAAAGCATCTGATTTATTTTTAAGCAAATAAACTCAAACCTTTCTAGATTAATCATCAATTAAAGACAGAAAGTAAAGATTACCTACCTGTGTTGGTATTCTTGCTGGCCCCCAAAGATCTGCATGAATATAGTCAAGAATGCCCTTAGACTTGTGCACTCCGGTGTTAAAGCTGACCCGATGTTGCTTCCCAAGAACACAACATTCGTAAAAATCAAGTTTCTCTACCTTGTCACCACCAAGTAGACCATCATTGCTGATACCTTGTAGGCCCTTTTCGCTCATATGTTCTAAGCAATTGTGCCAAAGAACCGCCTTATCCATCTCAGCAATCAAGCTTGCTGCTTGATTCTTGATTTCTATCTCTCCGATCATCTCATAGAGACCATCATTTATTGCTGCTTTGATCACTATCAAAGATCCCTTGGTTACCTTGATCTTTTCTCCCTCTGCTTTGTATGTGTACCCAATGGAATTTAACTTCCCCAATGAGATCAAATTTCTTCTCAAATTCGGAAGATACTTCACGTTCCGCAGCAGCCTTGTGACTCCATCAAACATCTTCAATTGGATGACTTCTATCCCTGTCACTTGGCAAGAAGTATCATTCCCCAAGAAAACCTTTCCATCATTGGTTTCCTTGAAATTCTTGAACCAATCCCTGTGAAGGCACATGCGATAAGTGCACCCAAAATCCAGGATCCATTTCTCACTACCTTGCCTCCTATTTACATTTGAGCACACAACAAGAACATCATCTTACTGTTCTCCTTTGGCAACCGAAGCCTCTCCATTCTTGGTATGGCTTCCTCCTCTCTCATCCCACAACTTCTTCTTGCTTATTGCAGTAGTAGCATCTCTTTCCTCCAAATCTTGGTTTGGAGTGCGCTCTCCCATGGCTTTGCCCTCTACCCTTTGATTTCTCCTGGTAGCTGCCATGGATGCTACTGCCATTCCGAGTTGCTGGCCTTCCTCTAACGAACAGCCCTTCTCCACTTGATACTTTCCTCAACTTGGCTTTAAAATCATGAGCCCTTATAGCATTTATCACAATTTCTTTAGTTAGTGTATCCCTTCCATATTCAATAGCATTAATCAAACTTTCAAAATAATCAGGAAGAGAATTCAATAACATAAAAGCCAATTGTTCATCCGGGAATGTTATACTACAACTAGCCAAATCTTGAACTAGTTTATTAAACACATCAAGATTATCTTGCAACTCTTTATTAGGATCCATTTTAAAAGCAAAGATTCGTTTAAGAAGATAAATCTTATTAGGGAGAGTTTTGGTAAGAAACAACTCATCTAGTTTCTTCCATATCACAGTTGGATCTTCCAAGTCTTCGCACTCCCTTGTGACACTATCCGACATGTGCAGAAAGATGGTGCTATACGTCATCTTCTTCATCTCAATCCGCTGGACCTCCGTGATACTTGTTGGAAAAATGTCATTTTCTCTAATAGCCAAGTCCACCTTTTGTTGCATAAGAACCGCTTTGATTTTCTGCTTCCAAAGTGCAAAGTCTCTCTTTCCATCAAACTTCTCAACAATGAAGTTCGAACCCATCTTGCGGAGAAAATCCCAGATTTATGCAGCAACCACAGTTGCTTTCTAACTTCTAAATCTCAAGAACACGATCAAATCTTGATCCCAGCACCATTCTTAAATCACCCTCAAGAACCCGATCAGATCTTGATCTCAACTCCGTTCTTCAATCACCCAAGAAGTCACCTTTGATTCTTAGAGTCTTGCTCCGATACCTTTTGTTCCAGCTCCGATACCTGCTCACCAAAGCTCTGATACCACTGTTGGAAATCACCTCAAGATGCCCAGGTGGTGATCTTCCAAACATCCAAGTCTAGAATGACTTGTAATGAACAGAAACAGTGAGCTCTTCCGAGCTATCTGCACTAAATCAATGGAGTTCTTACAATTACAGCAACACCTCCTCAAGAATTCTCTAGTTCTTGAAGAACAAAAGAAGAGAAAAAGAAAGTAATAAGAACTAAGTGTTTCCCTGGAATTTTCCCCAAGAAAATTCCAATTACAAAGCCCTTGAATCCCCAATCTATACTACTCTCTCTCTAAACAATTAGCCTCTCTTAAATGAGATCTATTCTAGTGCCTCTCTTGTGTTTTGTGTCTTTGCACTGTCACAATTGCACTTGAATTCTTTTGCATGATGATCTTGTATATTGTTTTGTTTTTTGTGATTGAGGCTAGGTGACACTTTATATAGGGCAATGACTTCCTCATCCAATCTTTGAGATCAATCTCATCCCTTATATCTCAAAAACCAAAGACTCAAGGTTCTCTAAGAGTCTAAGTGAACCTGTGCGTTTTAACCATGCTCCACGCACCATCTCAAAAGGCTGAATAACATGCTCCAGGTGTGCCTGGCGCCGCGGCCCAGAATAGGGCTGGCTGCGGCGCACACAGGGCTGAACACCACCATGTCTACATCCTTGCTGGGCGCCGCGGCGCACACCTGAGGGCTAAATTCCTAGACTTTTTGGAGGCCGCGACGCCCAAGGTTGGGCCACGGCACACACCAAGATCTGATGCTGAACACTTCAATATGCTTAATCCTTAGACAAATACCAATATATAGTTTACCATAGAGGTGGTGGTGTTGTTGGCTGTAGGAGACGAGCGCAAAAATTACTAGAGAGGCAAATGGTGTGGTTGAAATTAAATAAAGATGTAAGGGAGTGAGGCTAAGATTTTTTGATGTTATGGGTATACTGTATACGGATCTTAATGCTCAACTCCTAATTTTTTTTAAAAACTTAAGCAAACATGAATTACCTATGATTTTCAATCATTGAGTACTAGGAATTAAAGGATAGAGATGTGCATCTATGTGTGCATGTAAATTAAGCGTGAGAGGGAGGGGGAAAGCGAGAAGAAAAAGAAAAATAAGTGGTGGTCTGAATGTGTTGATTTATTAGGTTTTATGATCTCCCTATTTATGAGTGCATACAAGATAGGAAATGGTCAGTTTTACTTTCACTCCTATCCTATTAAACTATTCTTTGTGCTTTTTGAAACCAAAAATTTTAGGTTACCCATTTCTTTGTTTCAAGTGGACGACACATGTAATACTAATACAATGAAGGTCTGCTTGCGACTATAGAAACGACTAACCCTAGCATTGCTTTAAGCATAAAATGGTCTTTTGCAGGTTTATTATTGTTACTTTCATCTACTAAATAAAATGATTATGAAAAAGATTATAATGGGCATGATGTGGTTTTTTTTTATTTAAAAATCATGTTTAATGCTTCATGTGAGGAAAAATAATCGAGGCACTTAAAAAGAGGAAAAGGTTTTACCTTTCCCATGAAAACTCTCAGCCTCTTTTCTTGCACTAACGATGAAATGATTGTGCTTCTAAAATAATTATTGCTATATTAATGTTCTTTGTTGGGTGATGATCGAATTTTTTTTTTCTTCTGTTGTGTTTGGTTGATGGGAAAGTGAAGGAAAATGTAGTGTACATAGAGTTTGATGAGGAGTTCAATTTACTGGAATGATATAATTTTTGGGGATGATGGCATTTCTGTCTTGTGTGTTTGGTTGATGGGAAAGTGAAAGAAAATTCATTTGGGTGATGATTTGCAATTTTTTTTTTTTTTTTTTTTTGTGTTTAGTTGATGGGAAGGTTAGAAAAAATTCGATTGAAGTGAGCTTGTTTTCCCTTTTTCTTTGTTTTAAGTGTAATTTCTTTTTTTAAAATTAATTAATATTTCCTCATCTCCATTTTTATTAATGTTTTTTTTTTCCGATGCTCATGTTTGTCAATGCTAGGTGGACTTTCCATCCATTTTTGTAATGGAATTTTAGCAGAGGCCTAACATTACTAATGGAAGTAATCATTGAGGACTATATTAATAACGTTGTATTCTTGGAGACCTTTCTGAAAACAACCTCTATCCCGAGGGTGATATAAATCATGTTTTGTTGATAAAAGAAAAAGGAAAAGAAAAGACATGCCTTGTTGAAAGAAATGACTAAGAATAAAAGGAAATTGATGATTCAAAGCTCTCCAAAGTATATGAATGATTAAAGCTAATCTTAGTTGGCCTTGCGGTTTGGAAAAGTATTATATATCCTAACTTCAAGAGGAGATAGCACTTTTGGCACTACTCAATACAACAAGTTTCACAATCAATTATGGAAGGATTGATTGATAAGTCGAAGATAAACGCCACGGAGACTCCGATAAGTGCAGAAGTTCTAAAATAACCAAAGAGAATTTTCTCTCACAAAGTGTGAACCAAATCAAAAATTGTCTTCTTCCAAAAGGCCAATAGCTATTTAAATATATGAGAATTCGTAACCAATTAGAAAAATGAAACTAAGGAATTCGTAACCAATTAGAAAAATGAAACTAAAGAATAGGTTTCATGCTAGAATTCTGGTAACCTAAAATCCAAATAAGGAAAGTACCTAACTTGGCATGCAAGCCTTACAATTCAGCAATTAAATTAATAAGGAAACATTTTAAGAAATGGTAATAAGAAAAATTGCAGCTAACCATTTTCCTTGATGAGCCAACCAAAAAGAGTAAATCTCCAATTTTGGGAAACTAAGATTTTAATTCACAATCTTGAGTTGCTAGATTATTCCAAAGCTTGAATTATGGAAACTCATCCTTGTGGATTATGTATAACATCATCATTGGGCCCCCAAAGATGGTTTTTAGCCCAAATGTGTTGAATCAGCCCATTGAGAGTTTTCTTGAACCTTTTAGCTCGAGCCCTTATAACTGGACCAATTGGAACTTGAATAGGATCCGCCTCTCATTTGTTAGCCGTGTCCTCATCATTGCCTTCCTCTTGAAAATGATTTATCCTCAAATCATTACCTACATCAAAAGGGCTTAAATCAGAAACATTGCAAGTGGCACTAACATTGTACTCACCTGGCAAATCCAATTTGTATGCATTGTCATTGATGTGCTCAAGGACTTGAAAATGCCCATCTCTTCTAGGAAGTAACTTTGAACGGATTTGTGCCGGAAATCTTTCTTTCCTTATGTGTAACCAAACCCAATCTCCGAGTTGAAAAATCAGCTGTCGGCGACCTTTGTTAGCTTGTTTTGCATATTGTTCCGTTTGCCTCTCAACGTTTAGTCTTGCCTTCTCATGTATCTACTTAACAAATTCAGCCTTTTTTTTTCCATCCAAGTTAGTACGTTCAGATATAGGTAATGGTGTTAAATACAATTGAGTTAAAGGATTAAAACCATAAATAATTTCAAATGGTGAAAACTTAGTAGTAGAATGAACAGTACAATTATAAGCAAACTCAACATGTGGTAAACACTCTTCCCAAGTTTTGATGTTCTGTTTAATAATAGCCCTCAACAAAGTAGACAAAGTCTTATTCACTACTTCAGTTTGACCATCAGTTTGTGGGTGACAAGTAGTAGAAAATAATAGCTTGGTCCATAACTTATTCCACAAAGTCTTCCAAAAGTAACTCAAGAACTTAGCATCTCTATCCGAAACTATTGTTCTAGGCATACCATGCAATCTTACAATTTCTCTAAAGAACAAATTAGCAACGTTAGAAGCATCATCAGTTTTGTGACATGGAATAAAATGTGCCATCTTAGAAAATCTATCCACAACCACAAAATTGAATCTCTATCACATTTAGACCTAGGTAAACCTAACATAAAGTCCATCTAAATATCTATCCAAGGCTCACTAGGAATGGGCAGTGGCGTGTATAAACCATACGGTTACACTCGAGATTTTGCTTGCCTACATGTGACACATCTACCACAAATTCTCTCAATATCTCTTTTCATGGGTGGCCAATAGAAGTGTTCTTGTAAAACAGCTAAGGTCTTAGCAACTCCAAAGTGACCCATTAAACCTCTTTCATGGGATTCCCTTACTAACAAATCACGCAAAGAGCAATTTGGAACACACAATTTATTCTCCCGAAATAAGAAACTCTCGTGCCTAAAGAACTTACCCCACTGCGTTTTCTCACAAGCCTGAAACTCCTCACCAAAATCGTTGTCTGAAGGATACAATTCTTTAATGTACTCAAATCCAAGAAATTTTGCATCTAGAGTAGAAAGTAATACGTACCTTCGAGGAAGTGCATCTGCAATGATGTTTTCCTTACCTTGCTTATATCGAATGACATATGAAAATGTCTCGATGAATTCTACCAATTGTGCATGTCTCCTACTCAACTTGTGTTGACCCTTTAAATGCTTCAATGACTCATGATCGGTGTGAATCACAAACTCCTTAGGCCAAAGATAGTGTTGCCATGTCTCCAATGCTCGAAGCAACACATAAAATTCTTTATCATAAGTAGGGTAGTTTAAAGCTGCTTCATTTAATTTATCACTGAAATATACGATTGGTCTTCCTCTTTGCATAAGAACTGCGTCGATACCCAAACCTGAAGCATCACATTCAATTTCAAACGTTTTAGTAAAATCAGGCAAAACAAGTAAAGGAGCATGAGTTAATTTTTCTTTGATCAATTGAAACTCCTTCTCTTGCTCGTCTCCCATTTGAATATAACATTCTTCTTGATGACTTCGGTAAGCGGTGTGACAATACTGCTAAAATCTTTCACAAACCTCCTGTAAAAGCTAGCAAGTCCATGAAAACTACGAACTTGACCTACACTCGTGGGACTTAGCCATTCTTTAATCACATGGATCTTCTCTTCATCAACTTGTATTCCTTGTGCACCCACAACAAAACCAAGAAACATAAGCTTATCGGTGCAAAAAGTGCACTTCTTTAAGTTAGCAAACAACTTCTCTTTTCTAAGCACATCCAAAACTAATTTTAAATGCACAATATGATCATCTAAGTTTGTGCTATAAATGAGAATATCATCAAAATAAACAACAACGAATCTACCTATAAAAGCTCGCAAAACATGGTTCATTAAGCTCATGAAGGTACTGGGTGCATTTGTTAGTCCAAATGGCATAACTAACCACTCATATAAACCATATTTCGTTTTAAAAGTAGTTTTCCATTCATCACCCTCTTTCATTCTTATTTGATGATATCCACTTTTTAAAATCAATTTTAGAAAATACACAAGCACCATGCAGTTCATCTAGCATATCATCTAAGCGAGGAATATGATGTTGATACTTTACTGTTATATTGTTGACTGTTTAGCAATCAACACACATTCTCCATGTCCTATCCTTTTTAGGAGCCAAAATCACTTGAACAGCGCACGAGCTCATGCTTTCTCTTACATACCCCGTTTTCATCAATTCACGAACCTGCCTTTGTAGCTCCTTTGTCTCCTCGGGAATGCTTCGATAGGCTGGTCGGTTTGGAATTGTAGCACCGGGCACGAAATCAATTTGATGTTCAAATCCTCGAATAGGAGGTAAGCCATGTGGAATCTCCTCGGGAAAGATATCATCAAACTCCTGCAAAAGAGAAACAATAGAACTAGGAAAAGATGAATCAAATTGTTAGTGTTTAACGTCTCTTTGTACAAAATTTTAATCATTAGCTGATTTAAAACCATCACTCTTTTTATTTCACTCACTCTTGCATAGAAATTTGTTTTTCTCTTAATGGTCGAATCAACTCTTTTATTTTCTCTTTCAATTTTTCTAGCCTCTCTTATTTTCTCTTTTTGATTTTCATTTGTTCTCTTTTTCTCACTCTCTTTCGTTTGCTCACTCTCTTTTTGTAACCTCACTTGATCTTCATAAGCCTGCTTTGGTGTCAAAGGAACTAGAGTGATTGTTCTTTGATTGCTTACAAACGAATATTTGTTAGTGAAGCCATCATGCTTAACACGCCGGTCGAATTGCCATGGTCTGCCTAATAACAAGTGTCTAGCTTGCATCGGAACTACATCACTCAAAACTTCATCTTCATATTTTCCAATCCGGAAGGAAACTAACACATGTTTGTTCACCCTCATTTCACCACTATCATTGAGCCATTGCAACTTGTAAGGCCGATGATGTTTAATTGTTGGCAGTCCTATTTTCTCAACCATTGTAGTGCTAGCAACGTTAGTACAACTACCTCCATCAATAATCACACTATATACCTTGTTTTGCACGTGGCATCTAGTATGAAAGATGTTTTCTCGCTGCACTTCGTCATCTTCTTTGATTTGCACACTTAGAGCTCTCCTTGCAACCAATAATTCTCCTTGGGCAGCGTATTCCTCATCACTCACATCCTCCAATGGTGGCACAGATTCGATATCTTCTTCGCTCTCAGTTTCAATTTCACCATTATCTCGCAATACCATAACTCTTTTGTTTAGACATTAGCTTGCTATGTGACCCCTGCCTTGGCATTTAAAACATTTAATATCATGATTTCTAGTGGTGGAAGAGTCAGTTTTACCTTGATTTCTATGGCTGGTACTTTCTTGTTTTTGCTCGGTTTTGGGCTTGGCTGTGGCTTGCTTCACAAAATTCGGCCTCCAAGATGAACTCGAGTTAGGGTTTTGCCGTGTATTGTTGCCCCTCCTCTTGAGTTGGTTCTCAATTTTGATAGCCATGTGCACCATATCTTCCAACTCCACATAATGATGCAACTCCACCGAATTAGCAATTTTCAGGTTCAAACCAGCCAAGAACCGAGCCATAGTAACCTCTCAGTCCTCCTCTACATTTTCTCGGATCATAGCTAATTCCAAGATCTTCATGCTTGTTTCTATATTATTATTCATATGCTTATTTCATATCATTATTCATATACATATGCATGAAATAAAAGAACTAGGAAGGTAGCTGGTCTAAATAAAAATAAAAGAACCGAGAGGGCAGCTAGTCTAAATGAGGATAAAAGAACTGAAAAGGTAGCCGATCTAAATGAGAATGAAAGAACCGGGAAGGCAGCCAGTCTAAATGAGAATGAAAGAATCGGGAAGGCAACTGGTCTAAATGAGAATGAAAGAACCAGGAAGGCAGTCGGTTTAAGATAAAAACATGTCGACATGTGGGAAAACGTTCCCAATAATAATAACATTTAAATTCATGCATTGCATTTGCTTAAATATTGATTGTTATCATTTGAGATTCTAAAGTGCAATTCATGACTACAAATTTATAGATGAATGAGTCTCATTGAGAGACAATTATGCTAAGGAAGAAATATGGAAACATGATACAATGAGAATTGTTCGAGTGAGTTATTTTATGTTGTGAACCTCATAATGAGGTAAATGATAATGTTGAATTGAGAATTTAAATATGATTAAATATATGATTGAAAGATTGATATGTCTGATTAGTAACTTAAGAAGAGATTGTGTAATAGAGGAATTATGAAATTGATTAGTGATTACAGAATGTTGTTATTGAATTATTTGAGAAAAAAGATGAATGAATATCGAAAGATTTTTTTTTAAGTAATTGAACTGTAAGATGTAACTGGGAGTATAAAATTGAATACTTCTAGTAAATTTAATTCACTGAGCTTGTGAAGCTCACTCCTCATTGTAAATGATTTCAGGTAGCAGGCAGGACAGATAGTTTGGTGAGTTGAGATTTAGGAGAAGTCATTATTTGTAAGCCACGTGCGTGTCCACATCCTCAGACTAATGAGAAAATAAAATAAAAATTTATTTGTAAATATTCATGCTTATTACGTTGTATATAATGTTTAAGTCAAGATCAGAATGATGTATCTCCCCTGTTGAGGGTTGAGGATTGATGTAAAAAAAATTTCTATTGGTATTATATTTATTGTTGCATATATTTGTCGTACTAGGATTTCAAAAAGTGACGACATCGTCTCAGGGGTGGCTAACCTGGGATGGGTCGTTACAATTTTGGTATTTGAGCATTAGGTTTTATGATTCTGTAGACTACATAAAAAGTAAGAAAGTGGAAGATTAAAATAAATTATATTTTAATGAATTGTCTGAGGATGACACGTGGACGTGCTAGAGCTAGAGCTAGAGTTGTTGATTTGAGAAGGCGTGGTAGGCCCCCAATATTTTGACAATTCGAGGTTGAGTCTGAATTTGTGGTTCCTAGAAAGGAATGTGTTGACAATATAATTGATATTAGTAAAGGTGTTAGAGAATATGAAGTTGAAAGAGATGAGCTAAGATAAGCTCTTACACATGCTCTTGAGAAAATGAATGTAACAGATGATAGAGTTGATAGCCTATATCATAGACTTGATGAACAGGCTAGGGTAGTGCCCGAGGTTGTTGTAAATCCAGTAATGGTAAATGTTAAAAAGGGTAAAAGTGAGTTTATACACGAGATGCAGAGAGATTGTTTTGTTCGATATATTAAGTTGAATGCTTTGTTGTTTAAAGGATCTATGAATCCTTTTAAGCCTGAGTTTTGGGTGAAACATGTAGAGAGATTATTTGATATTTACCTTTACTTCATTTGAGTTAGAAGGAGAAGCTTTAGAATGATGAGAGGATAATCTTCTCAGGGTAAGTGCATATGTTGATAAGCCCTTAACCTAGAATAGGTTTAAGGAGTTTTTCCTTGATAAATACTTCCCTTATACCTTTGGAGCCCAACAAGATAGAAATTTTATTTATTTAAGGCAAATGTGTTGGCTGTGGCTTAGTATGATAACAGATTTGTGGTCTTGTCATTGGTTGTACCGAAAAATGGTAAACCTAAAGGAGAAGAAGTGTAAGAGGTTCAAAGATTAACTATGTTTTAAGATTTGATCGAAACTATCTTACATGAGACATATGAATTACGTCAGGTTAGTGGATATAACACTTCATATTGGGAAAGATCTTATGGAGTTTAAGGGAAAGAGAAAGAGTGGTTAAAGAGGCTTGGACATGAAGGTTCTAAAGGTAGTGGTAGTATAAGTGTACGGGGTAAGAGACCACCTCAAATGGGGCGTTCCTTGTCACAAGGAACTGTAGTACGGAGACAGAGGCAAGTAGGATCTGTTGCTTTTGTAGCTCAAAGTAATATTGATGAGACCCCTAGATTTGAGAGATAGGTTATGGGAACTGGAAGTTATGGTAAAGGTGGGAGTGTACTACCTAGAGGATGTGATAACGTGATAAAAATACTAGAACGTATTATAGATATAATCCGATAAGATATTTATCCCATAATTGTCATAATTTGAGGTGCATTCTATGTAGAAAATGTGGACATATCAATGTTGGTTAATCTTGGTGCAACCCATTCTTTTGCAACTAATGTATTTATGAAGTTTGTTGATGCATGTATTAGTCCTTTGATGCATAATAGTATTGCCAAAGTTCCCACAAGAGATAGAGTGAAAATCATAAATGTTAACAAGGGTTGTATGATTTGTATCAGTAATAGAGAATCTGAAGCTGATTTATTATCTTTGAATATGGTTAATTGTTTTAGAAAGAATGTAGTGTTCAAGATATGGACATTAAGAGTTTAACTTTTAGGAAGAACATAAGATACTCTCGAACTATCTTATTTTGCTCGGACTACTAGTAGATGATTAAAGAAGGGCGGTGAGGAGTATTTGGCTTATATAATGGATTCTAAAAAGGAAAATTGAAAGTTAGAAGAAATCTTAGTGGTGAAAGATTATTCAAATATATTTCTTGATTAGTTGTCTAATGATGAGTGCCAAATATTGCATATTTTGGCCCTTTAATTTACATTTGTTAGCTTAGGAATTTGTTACTTTGAGTTGTTTTCGTTGTTTTACAGGTTTACAAGCTTGGAAAGAAGTTTCACTAAATTGCCAAAATTGCTCGTGCAGATCAGCCATTTTTAGGATTAAACTGTATTAATTTAGGAAGAACTAGAAGTTGAGCCATATATTCTTGGAAAGATCCGGATGTCTATTTTCTGGGGAATTTTACGGATCAATAAAATGATTTTTCTAGAGAAAGTTATGGCAGTTTTAGTAGACAAAGGTCAGGCTGTGCATGATTTCAGCGTGACAGATCAGCCATTTTTGAGGATTTAACTGTATTGATTCAGGAAGAACCATGAGATGAGCCATATATGCTTGGAAAGATCCCGATGTTTATTTTCTAGGAAATTTTACGGATCAATAAAATGATTTTTCTAGAGAAAGTTATGGCAGTTTTAGTAGACAAAGGTCAAAGAGCAAAAACTGGAATCTGCAGTATCCCAAATCGGATTGGAAGCATATTGCACTTGTGATATTTTCCTATATAAGCCCTTCTTCACTTCATCTTTAGTGTACAATTCCTGAGCCACTTTGGTGTTTACCGGTGGACGTCCGCTAGCATTCTGATAGATCTCGAAGGCTTTGTCACCACGAGGGGAAGCGCCGCCCGTCAGCGAGTGGAATTTCTCCCATGTAAAGTTATTTATTTATTTCTTTACATTTAGTTGTTTTAGTTTAAATGTTTAGCACTTTTATTATGAATTGTAGTTTCATAGTTATGAGTGGCTAGACTCTTCAGCTAAGGTTGAAGATGAAACCCCGCCGTTGTTTGGCGTAGTAGTTCAAATTTGCTTGTACAAATCTGACAATTTTTAGTATAAATATTATGTCAATTATTTGAGTTAATCTTATAATTGATTGAGTTTAAATTATCTATTGGATTTTCCTTGTGTTTCATCTGATGGATACATTGAATGCTTTTCGATTAAATTGGATTTCCTTTGTGATTTGTTGAGAGCAGATACATTGGATGCATGCTTAACTTCGGTGGGATGGATTTGGAAACCTTGGTGTTTTAATTATTAGTTTTTAAAAATCAATTTAGTTTAATTTTAATTTCTTTTGCAAATTATCATATGAAATTCGGAACTAGGTTAAGATAGAGTTAGTTTAGATTGAAAATATACTTTCACAACGCAATTCCATGTGGATTCGACCTCGCACTTGCACAACGCTATACTGCAAATGACTCGTGCGCTTGCGAGTAATTTAAAATTCCCAACAAGTTTTTGGCGTCGCTGCCAGGGAGTTGTTTGGTTTGTAAAAATTTTTGGTCTGAATTGATTTTATTTTTCTACTAGTTAGTTAAAAAATATATATATATATATATTATTTTAAAATTTTTTGTTGGCTCATTTTGTGAGTAGTGTGTTTGCTATTTGTGCAGTTATTTTATTTTATTCTGCAAGTTTTTGCTGGTTAGTTTACTTTAGTGCTTTTTCTGTTGGTGTATGCTTGGTCGGAGATCCTTGGACTTAGATCTGATACATTTAGATCCCGACTTAAAAAGAACTCTTAGGAGACAGAAAAGAGCGCTAGTTGAGAGAGAGACTGTTGAGATGGCAAAGAATTATAGGAATGCAAATCATCCTGAACATGTAGAGCAACCTAGAGTTTGGAACGTGGACTCCACTACATCCCTTAGGGACTTGTTCGCACCCGTTGCGACTAACTCATCCTCTTGCATAGTGTTGCCACCGACCAATGCCACCCACTTTGACTTGAAGCCACATGTTATCCAACTCTTACCCTCATTCTATGGCTTAGATCTTGAAAATCCTTATAACCATGTGAAGAAGTTCAAAGACATTTGTGCCACATTCAAATTCCAGAACTTCTCTGAAGAGTCAGACCATCTTCGACTCTTCCCTTTTTCTCTTCACGATAGAGCTAGGGCGTGGTTGGATTCCAACACGCCCGGGTCTATTACATCTTGGGAAAACCTGCTTAGCAAATTTTATCATAAGTTTTTCCCAATGTCTAGAGTGAATGAGTGCCGAAAGGAGATCAGCTCTTTCACTTTCGGCACTCATTCACTCAGGATGAGGATGAAAAATTTTCTGAGGGTTGGGAGCGCTTCAAAGAGCTACTGATCAGATGCCCTCCACATGGATATGAGAAGTGGAGACTCGTTGAATTCTTCTACCAAGGGTTGACTCAACCTAACCGTAGCATGATCGAGTCTATGAATAGGGGGGCATTCTTGAGTCTGACAGGAGACGAAGCATATATGGCGTTGGACAAGTTGTCCGACAACTCATAGCAGTGGGATTTTTCAAGCTGTCGAGATAAGTCCATTCGTGCTCCTAAGAAGGAAGGCATCTATAAGGTCAGGGAGGACGCTGATTTAAGGATAAAGTTAGATGCCCTCACTAAGAAGATTGACGCTCTCACTATGAGCCAATCCATCAATGCTGCCAACACATTCAATGTTGAAAGTTGTTCCATCTGTGCTAGTCCCATGCATCTAGCACAGAATTGCCCATCAATGCCTGCTTGTGCTGAGTATCCTATGGAACAAGTAAATGCTTTCAATGACTTTCGAAGGCAGTCAAATGGATTGTACTCCGAGATGTACAATCCAGGGTGGCGGAACCACCCAAATTTTTCATGGAGGCAGAACCAACCAATGAATCAGGGAGGAGCCCCTCATCATGCTCAAAATCAATATCCTCCCGGATTTGCCCCACAAATTCCTAATCATGGTCGTTTTGCCCATCCAGCACCTTCACCTGCTTACCACACACCCACTCAAACACCAGCGCAAGTTTCACAGTCGCTAGAGGACACCCTTAAGGAGTTCATGAAGGCGACTAGCCAAAATATGAGTGATGTGAGGAGTGCAACAGTGGTAAACACCCAAGCAATTGCCAAGCTGGAGAATCAAATAGGGCAAATTGCAAGTCACTTGGGTGAGAGAGAGAATAGGAAGTTCCCCAGTCAGCCCGTGCCCAACCCGAAAGGATAATATATGGTTGAGAGTTCATCAACTCCTACACACGGGGCGGAACAAGTACAATCGATTATCACACTGAGGTCTGAGAGACAGGTGGACAATCGAGTGGAAGAGAGCCCTGCTATGCAGCAAGGGCAAGGAAGTGGCAACACGGAGAAGAGAGATGCTGAGCCATCTACAGCCACACCTACTGAAAATGACCCTCCTAGGTCATTTGTACCTAGAGTGCCTTACCCCGAGAGACTACAGGCGCCGAAGAAAGGAGGGAAGTATGAGGAAATTCTGGAGGTATTCAAGCAAGTCCAAATCAATATCCCATTTTTGGATGTCATCCATCAAATGCCATCATATGCCAAGTTTCTAAAGGACTTGGTCACTATCAAAAGGAGGACGAATGTCCCAAAAAAGGCGTTTTTGACCGAGCAGGTCAGCTCAATCCTTCAGTGCAAGCTACCCATCAAGTATAAGGACCAGGGGTGTCCTACCATCTCTTGCACGATAGGAGTCAGCCACATTGAGAGGGCTCTCTTGGATCTAGGGGCGAGTGTGAATCTTCTACCCTACTCAGTCTATTTACAGTTGGGGTTAGGAGAATTGAAGCCCACATCCACTACGCTTCAATTGGCTGACAGGTCAGTGAAAAGACCACGGGGAATAGTTGAGGACGTTTTGATAAAAGTGGATAAGTTCTATTTCCTCGTGGATTTTATTGTGCTTGACACAGAACCGGTTCAGAATGTAGGGATTCAAATACCAGTTATTCTAGGGCGACCATTCTTAGCCACGGCTAACGCCCTGATAAATTGTAGGACAGGGGTGATGAAGATCTCCTTCGAAAATATGACAGTGGAGTTGAATATTTTTGATATCACTAGGCAACCACATGAATATGATGAAGTGAGAAATGTATGCTTGATAGAGGAGATTCTTGAGGAGACTGTGAATGAATCAAGCACTGAGGACCCCCTGGAGGCATGTTTTGCTCAATTTGGAGAGGATTTGGATTTAGATAAATTACTTGAGCAAGCAAATACCATTTTGGAGTGTCCTCCTCGGGAGAGCAGTAAGACGGATGAGATTGTGGATGACTCCCGTACTGAGGACCCCCTAGAGGTATGCTTTGCTAAATTTGGAGAGGATATGGATTTAGATAAATTACTTGAGCAAGCAAATGCCATTTTAGAGTCTCCTCCTCGGAAGAGCAATAAGACGGAGGAGACTGCCGCACCTGAAACCCCCAAGAATGAACTTAAGCCTTTACCAGATAATCTTAAGTATACGTTTCTAGGTTCAGTCGATAGTTTGCTTGTGATTATACCTTCAGATCTGGGTGATGCTCTAGAGAAGAAATTATTAGACGTCTTAAGAGAGCATAAGGAAGCTATAGGCTGGACCATTGAGGACATCAAGGGGATCAGCCCCTCGGTGGTGACGTACATGATACATTTGGAGGAGGATGCTGAGCCATCGAGGGAGCCACAAAGAAGGCTCAACCCTGCTATGCAAGAGGTTGTGAGGGCAGAAGATATTAAGCTGTTAAAGGTAGGGATCATTTATCCCATCTCTGATAGCAAGTGGGTGAGCCAGATTCATGTTGTGCCCAAACGTGCTGAATTAACGGTAGTGCAGCATAAAGACGACGAGTTGGTTCCAACTCGTGTTCAGTCAATTTGGAGAGTGTGTATTAGCTACCGTAAATTGAATGCTGCCACTAGGTTTGATCATTTTTCATTCCCATTTATTGATCAGATGGCGGAGCGTTTCGTTGGGCACGATTACTAATGTTGGGTCTGGTTGAAGATGTTAAACTTAGCGCTCATGGGAGGCACCCCACAGCTTATCGTTTCTATTTATTTATTATTTCGCATTTTTATGATTAATGTTTGTTTCTAGTGTTTTTTGTTTTCCAGTTTTTTTTATTTTTCAGGGACAATGCGTACCTCAGTTCAAGTTTGGAGGTATGCTATGAGCCATACCAGTCCAGATAGTTCTCCATATCTCAGGTCAGCTCTTTCCATATTAGTCACATATTGGGGTCAATGTGTAATTTAAGTTTGGGGGTATGGGAGACACATCACACACTTTGTCCTAATTTGTTGCCTTTTCGTCGTAGAGATAAATGCATGCTCATGTTATCGTGAAATTTTGGTTGATCTAAACATTTTCTATGATGTGATGTCATTGGTGAGCTTAACATTTTGAACACATGATCTGGTGATAAATTTTTAAAATTTAATTACTTACTTTAGGCATTTTGAGAATTCACATGTTTGATCTAATCTAACACGAGCACATTAGCACAAATTATGTGAGGTATGACACGTGATTTTAATGTGTATTTTTCCTTATCTTAACTGAAACTGGATGACTTGTTGGATGAACTCTTGGGCATAGAAAAGCATAATAAAAAAAAAAAAAATCATTATCAATAAACTTTTCGCTGAGTAACTGGACCTCTTGCCTCAGTAAGCAGTAAGTGTTCACATCAAAAGGTGGAATTTTGTTTGGTAGTATTAAGGCCGGTTTAATTTCGTAGCCTTTTTTACTCGAGTTAGTAAGTCCTTAGGAGTGTCTTTACACCTAATGCCTTAAAACCATCTGGTTTGGGAGTCATTGACTCAACACTCGCTACATGGGTAAATTAGAAAGCTTAAGGGCATAGTTTTTATCTTCTTTTTTTTTATATATAAAAGGCTCTGCTATGTTTAATTCCCTTAAGTTCTTTGTTTTTTGGATACCATGAGTGATGAACTTATCTTTATGTTCTTTGTTTTTCATTTAGGTTTTTTTATTTTATTATTATTTTGTTTTGCTAAGGGACTAGCAAATTGTAAGTTTGGGGGTATTTGATGAGTGCCAAATATTGCATATTTGGTCCTTTAATTTACATTTGTTAGCTTAGGAATTTGTTACTTTGAGTTGTTTTCGTTGTTTTACAGGTTTACAAGCTTGGAAAGAAGTTTCACTAAATTGCTAGATTTGCTCGTGCAGATCAGCCATTTTTTAGGATTAAACTGTATTGATTTAGGAAGAACCATAAGATGAGCCATATATTCTTGGAAAGATCCGGATGTCTATTTTCTGAGGAATTTTACGGATCAATAAAATGATTTTTCTAGATAAAGTTATGGCAGTTTTAGTAGACAAAGGTCAGGCTGTGCATGATTTCAGCGTGACAGATCAGCCATTTTGAGGATTTAACTGTATTGATTCAGGAAGAACCATGAGATGAGCCATATATTCTTGGAAAGATCCCGATGTCTATTTTCTGGGGAATTTTACGAATCAATAAAATGATTTTTCTAGATAAAGTTATGGCAGTTTTAGTAGACAAAGGTCAAAGAGCAAAAACTGGAATCTACAGTATCCCACATCGGATTGGAAGCATATTGCACTTTTGATATTTCCCTATATAAGCCCTTCTTCACTTCATCTTTAGTGTACAATTCCTGAGCTACTTTGGTGTTTACCGGTGGACGTCCGTTAGCATTCTGGTGGATCTCGAAGGCTTTGTCACAACGAGGGGAAGCGCCGCCCGTTAGCGAGTGGAATTTCTCCCATGTAAAGTTATTTATTTATTTCTTTACATTTAGTTGTTTTAGTTTAAACGTTTAGCACTTTTTTTTATGAATTGTAGTTTCATAGTTATGAGTGGCTAGACTCTTCAGCTAAGGTTGAAGATGAAGCCCCGCCGTTGTTTGGCGTAGTAGTTCAGATTTGCTTGTACAAATCTGACAATTTTTAGTATAAATGTTCTGTCAATTATTTGAGTTAATCTTATAATTGATTGAGTTTAAATTGTCTGTTGGATATTCCTTGTGTTTCATCTGATGGATACATTGAATGTTTTTCGATTAAATTTGATTTCCTTTGTGATTTGTTGAGAGCGGATACATTGGATGCTTTTGGTTTAGTTGGGATATTCTTTGTTTTTTTTGTCTTATAGTTGGATTCATGGAATGTTTTGATAGGCTATATTTTTAGAACATATATGCTTAACTTCGGTGGGGTTGATTTGGAAACCTTTGTGTTTTAATTATTAGTTTTTAAAAATCAATTTAGTTTAATTTTAATTTCTTTTGCAAATTATCATCTGAAATTAGGAACTAGGTTAAGATAGAGTTAGTTTAGATTGAAAATATACTTTCACAATGAAATTCCCTGTGGATTCGACCTTGCACTTGCACAACGCTATACTGCAAATGACTCGTGCGCTTGCGAGTAATTTAAAACTCACAACATCTAATTTACCTTATAGTAGAGAGATTGAGTTTTCATGGATGTGATTCTGGTTTCTGAACCTATTTCAATAACACTCTACAGAATAAGACCTGATGAATTGAGAGAACTGAAGGTTCAACTTTAATAATTGTTAGACAAATAATTTATTCGACCAAGTATGTCACCATTGGGAGCCTTTGTATTGTTTGTGAAGAAGAAGGGTAGAGCGATAAGGTTATGTATAGATTACAGACAGCTGAATAAAATAACCATTAAGAAAAAAATATATCTTTTATCCAAAATGGATGATTTGTTTGAACTGTAGTAGAAAGCGAGGGTGTTTTCAAAAATGGACCTGAGATCAGGTTATCATCAATTGAGGATAGAGAAAGGAGACGTGCCTAAGATTGCTTTTACGACACATTATGGTCATAAGTTTCTTGTGATGTCATTTGGATTGACTAACGCTCCAGAAACATTCATAGACTTGATGAATAAAATGTTTAAACCATTTCTTGATAATCTTGTGGTTGTGTTCACTGATAACATCTTAGTGTATTCTAAGGTTAAGGAAGAGCATGTAACACATTTAAAATTTTTGTTGAAAGAGAGATTGTTATAATTTTCCAAATGTGAATTTTGGTTGAATGAGATAACTTTCTTCGGGCATGTAATATCTGGAAATGGCATAATAGTTGAGCCATAAAAGGTAGAGGCAACGTTAAGTTAGGAGAGACCAACTAATTTTACTGAGATTAGAATCTTCTTGGGGTTAGCTGGTTATTATAGAAGATTTTTTTCAGAAATTTTCTATTATTGTAGTACTGTTAACTAGACTGACTAGAAAAGAGGTGGGATTTCTATGGTTTAGGAGTGTGAGAAAAATTTTCAATCACTAAAGGAGAAATTGACTATAGTTCTGATATTGGTGTTTCCTTCTAGTGATGAAGGATTTGTGGTGTATAGTGATGTGTCGCATCAATGGTTGGGATGTGTGTAACATGGGAAAGCTGTGGTCTATACTTCTAGGCAATTAAAGAATCATAAGAGAAATTACCCTACCCATGAGTTAGAATTGGCTACCATAGTCTTTGCTTTAAAGATTTGGAAACATCATCCGTATAGAGCCACTTATGAGATATTCATTGATCATAAGAGTTGACATACTTACCTACCCAGAGGGAGTTGAATTTGAGATAGAGGCAGTGGATGGAGTTGATTAGTGACTATGATTGTATAAATTCACTATCATCGAGGAAAGGCGAATGTGGTAACATATGTATTAAGTAGAAAATCTACAAGAAGATTAACTGCTATTGAGAGTCATGATGTGAAATTGATGACAGATTTAAGAGAAATAAGAATGAAGTTGAGTATCAGTGATAGAGAATCATTGTTAGCAAACATGATTGTATAATCATCCACAGTAGAATGCTTGTTAGAGATGTAAGGTAGAGATGAAGAGATAGAAAAGATTAAGTAGGAAGTGCTTAGTAGAAAGTAATATGAGTTCAAAAATTAGAAATGATGGTATTCTGGTCTTGGAACATAGAATTTGTGTTCCCAATGATGCGAAGTTGAGAAAGGAGACATTGAGAGAGGCACATGATGATGTAGCTGAATACATTTCTAGATGTTTGGTTTTTCTGTAAGTGAAGTCTGAGAATAGACATTCAGCAGGCTTATTACAGCCTCTTCCTGTGCTTGAATGACCATAGAAAAATGTGAGTCATGTAAACACTTTCATAAAAGTGAAACATGAAATATACTATATAAATGTTTTAATTCTGGATGCAAATCCAGGCTACTCACAGCTAGCCCAACTTCCTCAACAACCTCATAGGGTCCTACATACCTTGGATTTAGCTTTCCTTTCTTGTTTAAATCTCAATACAGCTTTTCATTTATATATATATATATATATATATATATATATATATATATATATATATATATATATATATATATATATATTACACCCAATCACCTACTAGAGACTCAAGAGGTTTACTCTAGGCTGCTTTAGGGTTCTCTCTAACAAATTTGATCATCTCAATTGTTAACTCAATAATTGATGGACCATATATATTTCTCTTTCTCATTTCTTCCCAACATAAAAGAGTTCTACACATCCGACCATACAATGCTTTAATCGGTGCCATCCCAATATTAGTTTAATACTGATTATTATTAGCAATTTTAATTGATGGCATGTAGCATCCTAAATTACTGAGAAACTCATTACCTTTGCCCTTAATATATTTTCTAGTACTCTAATAATTCTTTCTATCAACTACATCCCTCTTCAATCCTGACCATCAGAAAATTCTATCTCAATCCTGTATACATCCTATTGTTACTTGATTGTATCAAATCTACATCATTATTTGCCTCCCTCCTTATCTCTTTTCTCAACTCCACATTCTTGGGAACACTATTTCTATATTCCAAGACCAGGATACCATTATTTCAAATTTTGAACTTATATTACTTTCTAGTAAGCACTCAATGCTTAGTCTTTTCTATCTCTTTATCTCTACCTTGCATCTCTAAAGCATTTTACTATGGATGACTGTACAACTATACTCTTTATCCATGATCCTCTACCACTGTTATTCAACTTAATTCTTATTTCTTTTAAATTTATCATCAATTTCACATTAGGACTCCCAATAGCAGTTAACCTTCTTATAGACTTCCTACTCAATGCATTAGTTATCACCTTCTTATTTTCTAGATGATAGTGAATTGTACAATCATCGTTACTAATCAACTCCATCTGCCATATTTGCCTCAAATTCAACTCTCTCTAGGCAGGTAAGTATGTCAAACTATTATAACCCATGAATATCTCCCAAGTAACTCCATACAGATGATGTCTCCAATCTTTTAAAGTAAACACTATAGCAGCAAATTTTAAGTCATGAGTATGGTAATTCCTATCATGAATCTTCAATTGCCTAGAAGTATGGGCCGCAGCTTTCCTATGTTTACACATATCCCAATCATTGATGTGACGTATCACTATACACCACAAATCCTTCATCACTAGAAGGAAAACACTAATACTGGAGCTGTAGTCAATGTCTCCTTTAGTAATTGAAAATTTTTCTCACACTTCCCTCACCATACAAATCTCACCTTTTTCCTGGTCAGTCTATTCAACCATATTACAATAAGAAAATTTTCTGAAAGAATCTTTTATAATAACCAGCTAACCTAAAGAAGATTCTAATCTCAGTCACATTAGTTAGTCTTTCCCAACTTAACATTGTCTCTACCTTTTGTAAATTAATTGTTATCTATTTCCTGATATTGACATGTTCCAAGAAAGTTATTTCTTCAGTCAACACTCACACTTAGAGAACTTTATATATAATTTCTCTATCCTCAGAATCTCCAACACACTATCTAAATGTTTCACATGTTGTTTTTCCTCCTTAGAATATATCAGGAAATCAAATACAACCATAAACTTGTTAAGATATGGTTTAAACACTCTATTCATCAAGTCCATGAATCTTTCTAGAACATTAGTCAACCCAAATGGCATCACCAGAAACTTATGACCATAACGTGTCATAAAAGTAGTCTAGACACGTCTCCTTCTTTTATTATCAAATGGGTGATAACCTGATCTCAAGTATATATTAGAAAATACTTTCACTCCTTGCACTGCTCAAACAATTTATTTATCTTGAGTAAAAGATCTTTGTTCTTATTCAACTATTTGTAGTCTATACACACTCTTATTGTTTCATCTTCCTTCTTCACAACAACACAGAGCTCCCCAAATACATTAGGTCTGATAAATTGTTCATCTAAAATTCTTGAACTTTCAACTCTCTTAACTCAGTGGGTGTCGCTCTGTAGTGTTCTATTAGATATATGTGATTAACTCAAAATCACATCTATAGGAAACTAAATCTCCTTCGTGGGAGAAAATCTGGAAAACTCTTCACGAATATATCATGAAAATCTTTCTCTACCAAGATTTTTTTTTCTAACTTCTTATTTTCCTTTCTAGAATCATCATGTATGCCAAATACTCCTCACATCCTTTCTTCAACCATCTACTGGCAGTAAGAGTAAAATAAGATAGTCCAAGAGTATTTTATGTTCTCTATGGAAGTTACACTCCTCATGTATATATCGATAACACTATCTTCTTTCTACAACAATAAACCATATTCAAAGATAATAAATCAGCTTCAAATTTTCTATTACTGATACGAATCACACAACCCTTGTAAATATTTATGATTATCACTCTACCTCTAGTGAGAACTTCAACAAAAATATTTTGTATCCAAGGACTAATATATACTTTAATAGACTTCATATGAATACTGGATGCAAAAGAATAGGTTGCATTAAGATCAATATACATTGACATGTCCACCTTCTCCACACATAAAGCATTTCAAATTTTGACAATTCTGGGATAAATATCTCATCTGAATATATCTATAACAAAATTCTATCTCCCAATCATACATCAAATTGCCACTTCCCCTTGGTGGCATACTTACTTCCTCTGTCATGACTTTCAGTTCTCATAACCTGTCTCCCAGATCTAAGGGTCCTACCAAAAGTATTCTGAGATACAAAAGCAACAGATTATGTTTGCCTCTAACTCTGTACTTCAGCTTCCTGTAACAAGGAACGCCTCATTTAGGGTGGTCTCTCACCCTGTACACTCATACTACCACTACCTCTATAACCTTTATGTCTAAGTCTCTTTAACCACTCTTTCTCTTTCCTTTATACTCCATCACATCTACCTCAATCTAAATTGATATAGCCACAAATCTGACATAACATATGCCTTAAATAAATCAATCTCTATCATGTTTGGCTCTAAAAGTCTAAGGAAAATATTTATCAAGGAAAATCTCCTTAAACCTATTCCTGGTTAAGAGTCTATAACCATCTATACTTAACCTGGGAAGAATATCCTTCCACTATTTCAAAACTTCATGCAGTCTACAGAATCTTAAAACCTAATGCTCTGACACCAAAATTGTAATGAACCATCCCAGGTTGGCCACCCTCGAGACTTTGTCATCACATTTTGAAAATCTCAGCAGGACACATATATGCAACAATGAAATAAATAACACCAAAAGAAAATTCTTTTATAAATCCTCAACCCTCAACAGGGAAGTTACATCAATATGATCTTTAAACATTCTATACAACATAAAATGCATGAATATTTACAAATAAATTTTTATTTTATTTTCTCATTAGTCTGAGGATGTTGACACGTACGTGACTTATAGAAAATGATTTCTTCTTAACCTCATCTCACTAAACTATTTTGTCTAGTCTATTACCTGAAATCATTGTACAATGAAGAGTGAGCTTCACAAGCTCAGTGAATTAAATTTACTAAAAGTGTTCAGTTGTTTAATTGTCTTTCAATATTTAATCATTTATATCTTTCACAACTTGATACTAGTATTCTATTATCATTACACATGTCAAAAGTTTATTCTCTATCAATCTATTCTTCTTATTTATTTGTTCACCTTAAAATCATCAATTATCTCAAAATTTCCTCGTAATGAGGTTCACATAATAAAATCTACTATTTAGATAGTTCTTATCACCATAATTGTCTCTCTCTGCGAGACTCATCTATCTATAAATAAATTCACAATAACACACTACATCTCAGTATTTCAATAATCTGATCACCATAACTGTCTCTCTCTGCGAGACTCATCCATCTATAAATAAATTTACAAAAACACACTATATCTCAGCATTTCAATAATCTTATCACCATAACTGTCTCTCTCTGTAAAACTCATCCATCTATGATTAAATTCGCAATAACACACCACACCTCAACATTTCAATAATCTTATCACCATAATTGCCTCTCTCTGTGAGACTCATTCATCTATGATCAAATTCACAATAACACACCACACATCAGCATTTCAATAATGCAAGCAATAATTAAAACACATGCAATGCATGAATGATTATGATGGAACATCTTCCCACTTGTTGACAGGTTGTTATTATCTTAGACTGGCCCCTTCCTGGTTCTTTTCTTTACAGCTTGTCCCGGCTACCACAAAATTTTTTTAGCATAAGCTGTCACGGTGTCCCATTTATTTCTAGTATATACTGGCTATCAGTGTTTTTCAATTAGACCGGCTGCCTTCCTGGTTCTTTTCTTTTCATTTAGTGCATATGCATATGAACGATGATATGAAATATGCATCTGAATAGTAATATAAAACAGCATGAACTTAAATTATTTAAATTGACAATCTGATTTTTCTCAAATTATATAAAAATTTCACTAAAATCCTCTCATCCCAAATCACATCAAATCATTCATTAAAGCTTGTCAAGATCCACTAAATTTCATGCCAAATCACATCAATCATCCATCAAAGTTTATCGAGATCCACTAAAATTCATCTCCTCAAAATTCGTATCAAAACATCAACTATATCTCATCAAGAATTTCACTTATTGTTATTGTTATTAAATTAACTCATTATTCTAATAATATTTCTTCTCACATAATAAATCTCTACGTGTCCAATATTCATATAATATCTATCAACCAAATCTGCGTCTATCACTAAAGCATAAGCTAATAATTTAATTTAATATTATTTCTAGATATTTTTTTTTCTATTTAGATTACTTAAAGTAAATCCAACTTACTATGTAGCTCTTAAAGCTACCCGTGGATCACCTCCTTGCCTTTCCCTTTTCTCTCAGAAATTTCCCCTAGTTGTAGATCGTCAACACCTGACATAATATTTGTATTAAATTTCTAATTATTTCTTCAATTCAGCATAAACCACTCCCTTTGAAAATACCCCGTTTGAACTTCGGGAATTTCATATATGCTAAATTCAAAAGTAAATACTACGCTATTACCTTATGTTTCTGATAGCTTCTCATGATTCTCTATGAAATTCCGGAAAAAATCCTTTCAAAATTTTGCTCTTTCAACTTTTCTTTGGGTCCCTAAGTGTTCAGAGAAAAATGAGAAATTGAAAGAAGCTTAAACGAAATTTTTGGCAGCACAATTTTGCATTCTCAGCATCCTTATATCTCCCCCCTAAACCTCCACGAATTTGCGATGTGCAACCTCCAAATTTTGTTTCAAGCTCAACACATACAACCCCCCAACTCACTGCCATGACACAAAAATGTGTCAAACCTAAAATTTCTTTCACTTTGGCTTGGCAGCAGGTTTTGCCACCTGCTTCCACCTTCTTTTTTTTTTTTTTTTTTTTTTTTTACTTTGACTGATTTTTTTTTCAAAACTTTTTTTTTCTTTTCCTTCTTTTTCCTTCTAGACGTTTAGGTCTAATTTTTTTTTTATTTTCTTTTAATAATGTCCACGTCTCAGAATTTTTTTTAAAAGAATTATTTTATTCAATACTAAATCCTTCACGTAACTATATTATTTAAACTTCATGTCATATTTATTAAATTACTTATTTACCCTTACTTTACAAATACGAGTATTACAGACCGACTGCCTTTCCGATTCTTTTATTTCATTTAGACCGGCCTTCTCCTGGTTCTTTTTTTTCCAGTATATATCGGCTGTCACGGTTTTCATTTATTTCTAACATATATCGGTTGTCACGGTTTTTCATTTAGACCGGCTCTCTCCCGATTCTTTTATTTCATGCATATGTATATGAACAATAATACAAAATATGCATATGCACAATAATACAAAAACAAGCATGTATTCAGAAATTAAATTTGGCTATCTTACCTTTTTTCAAACTACTATTTCATCAATTTCACTAATTTCTTCTCCTCATATATCACATCAATTTATCAACTATAACTTATCAAGAATTTCATTTATCATCCTCATTATTAAATCGACTCATTATTCTAATAATATTACTTCTCATATAATGATTCTCTACACATCAATTATTATTATCATGTCTATAAACCAATTTATATCTACCACCAAATCATAAGTTAATAATTTATTAAAAAATTATCACTATATATTTCATATTTATCTTGATTACTTAAAGTAAATCTAACTCACCACGTAGCACTTAAAGTTACCCGTGGATCACCTCCTTGCTTTTCCTGCTCCTCTCAGCAATTTCCCCCGGTTGCTGATTGTCAACACCTGACATAATATTCACATTAAATTCTAATTTATTCTTCCATAATTCACACCCTTTGAAAATTCCCACTTTGAATTCCGGAAAATTTTATGTATGCTAAATTTGAAAAATAAACTTCACGTTATTACCTTATGTTTTTCTTAGAGCTTCCCGTGATTCTATATGAAATTATCCCGTAAACCCCTTCAAAATTTTACTCTTTCAACCTTTCTTTCGTTCCCCAAATCTTTAAAAAAAATAGAGTAGTTTAGATTTGAGATTGAAGAAAACCAAACAGGATTTGGTAAAACTAATAAAACAATTCAATATATAAAATTTTTATGCGGCACCATCACCGCTTCTTTACTTTCTTGCTGTGCAAAATGTAAGAATTGAGTTATGTCCTTTTTTAAGAAATGTTCTATAAAAATTAAATCTTTTGCATATTTGTATTATTTTAATTTCATGTCATATTTATTAAATTACTTATTTATCCATTCTTTTTGAATATGGGTAGTACAAGCCCAAACAACATGATCAACAATTAACAACAGATGAACTCTCGTACTTTTTTTATTGGACCAAATCTATTGATCTGGTTTTATAAAGGGTTATTATCAGGACAATTTATCGTGGTTTTGTGATTAGTATGTATTGGTATTTGTCTAAGGTTTAAACAAGGTTGGAGAAGCTTCAGCATCAGCTCTCCAGGTCGCGACTCAAGGTGTGCTCGCCTCACCCTGCAGCAAGTCCAGGATGTGTGACCTCCAAGTCGTGTCGCTACTCAGCTTCCCCAAGTTGCAGTGCCCAGAAAGGATGAAGAAGGTGCCTTGGTTCGTGCCGCGGCCCAGCCCATCCAAGCATCAGCACGAAGCACCAAGCCTCAGCACGAGGCACACCTGATGCTTATGTTTCAGCATTTCAAATGGTGCGTGAGGCATGATCAAAACGTACAGGATCACTTAGGATTGATGAGGGGCTATGATTGATTGATCCTCAAGATCTAATGGTGGAGATTGACCTTCAAAATAGGTTCAAGAATTGGTGCACTATATAAAGGGTCATGTAGCTTCAATCTCAAGGTGTGTGACATAACATGTGATGACATGTGAGTGTGTGTGAAATAGAACACGTGGGTGTATGAGAGTGCAAAGAAACTAAACACAAGAGAGATATCATTATAGAGAGACTGGATGTTTAGAGAGAGAGTAGTATAGATTGGGGATTCAAGGGACTCGTAAGTGAAATTTTCTTGGGGAAAATTCTAGGGTAACTCAAGACCTTATCACTTTCTTTTCTCTCTTTTTTCATTCTTCAATAATGGTGTTAAGATCAAGATTAGATCGTGTTCTTGAAGAGGAGTTGCTGTAATTATAAGAACTTATTGATTAGTGCAGATGGCTCAAAGGAGCTCACGGGGACATAGGCACATTGCTGAACCTCGATAACAAATTGACTGTGTTCTTTCTTGCTTCGTTTGCTGTTTCTTTTCTTTACAAGTCATTCTAGACTTGGGTGTTTGGAAGATAACCACCTGGGCATCTTGAGGGTGGTTTCCCAACAGTATGACTGGTAAAGAATTTAAAGTTGATTTGTTGCATTTAGATATGACAGATTTTGATTTAATTCTAGGGATAAATTGGTTATCTGCATATCATGATTAGGTAGATTGTTTTAAGAAAAATGTGATGTTCAAGATATCAGGACAAGATGAGTTTAACTTTCAAGGAGAACGTAAGATACTTGCTAATTGTCTTATTTCAGCCCTGACTGCTAGTAAATGGTTGAAGAAGGGCTGTGAGGGGTATTTGGCGTATGTGGTGGATTCTAGAAAGGACGTTAAGAAGTTAGAAGAAATCTTACTAGTAAAAGATTTTCCTGATGTGTTCCCTGATGGGTTATCTGGGTTATTTCCCAATAGGGAGATTGAGTTTTCTATTGAGGTGATTCTGTGATCAACACCCATATCTATAGCTCCTTATAGAACGACATCAGCTAAGTTAAGAGAATTGAATGTTCAGCTTTAGGAATTGCTAGATAAACAATTTATTCGACCTAGTATGTCGCCTTAGGGAACTCTAGTGTTGTTTAAGAAGAAGAAGGATGGGACGATAAGGTTGTGTATTGATTATAGATAGTTGAATAAGATCACCATTAAGAATAAATATCCTTTGCCCAAGATAGATGATTTACTCGAGTAGTTACAGAGGGCTAGAGTGTTTTCTAGGATAGACCTGAGATCAAGTTATCATCAGTTGAGGATAAAGGATGGGGACATGCCTAAGACTGCTTTTAGGACACATTATGGACATAATGAGTTCCTTGTGATGCCATTGGGGTTAACTAATGCTCATGCAACATTTATGGATCTAATGAATCGGGTGTTTAAACTATTCTTTGATAGATTTGTGATTGTATTTATTAATGATATTCTGGTACATTCTAAGAATGAAGATGAGCATATGCAACATTTAGAGATAGTATTGGAAATTCTGATGAAAGAGAAATTGTATGCAAAGTTCTCTAAGTGTGAGTTTTGGTTGAGTGAAATATCTTTCTTGGGGCATGTTGTGTTAGGAGATGGTAAAGCAGTTGACCCACAGAAAGTAGAGCCAGTGTTGAATTGGGAAATACCCACTAGCGTGACTGAAATTAGAAGCCTTTTGGGGTTGGCTGGTTATTATAGGAGGTTCATTGAGCATTTTTCTATTATTGCTGGACTACTGACCAGATTGACCAGGAAGGAAGTGAACTTTATATGGCCAGAAGAATGTGAGAAGATTTTCCAGCTGTTTAAAAAGAAATGACTACTGCTCCGGTATTAGTGCTTCATTCTGATGATGAAGGATTTATGGTATATGGTGATGCGTCACATCATGGATTAGGATGTGTGTTGATGCAACATGGGAGAGTTATAGCCTATGCTTCTAGGCAATTGAAGAACCATGAGAGAAATTTTTCGACCCATGATTTGGAATTGGTTGCTATAGTTTTTGCTTTGAAGATTTAGAGACATCATCTGTATGGAGTCATTTATGAAATTTTTACTGATCATAAAATTTTGATGTATTTACCTACCCATAAAGAGTTGAAATTGAGGCAAATGAGGTGGATGGAGTTGATTAGTGACTATGATTATACAATTCACTATCATCCAAGGAAGGCTAATGTAGTAGCTGATGCATTGAGTAGAAAGTCTACAGGGAGATTAACTGCTATTGAGAGTTATGATATTAGCTTGATGATAAAACTAAGAGAAATAGGAATGCAGTTGATTATTAGTGATAGAAGAGTAGTGATGGCAAATATGGTGGTACAATCTTCTATTATTGATCGCTTGTTACAGATGCAGAGTTGAGATGAAGGGATAGAGAATATCATACAGGAAACATTGAGAGGGAAGCCGACTAAGTTTAGAATTAGAGAAGATGGTATGGCGGTACTGGGATATAGAGTTTATGTTCCCAATTATGTTGAGATGAGAAATGAGATACTAAGAAAGGCTTATGATTCTGTATATTCTATGCAACCAGGTAATAATAAGATGTACAGAGGGATGAAGAAGGATGTAGCTAAGTACCATGGTCTCTTTTATGGCTTAGTTTCTTTAAGTGTTGTCCTAATTCTGTTCAGATTTAGTTATAGTAGAATTACATTATTCTTCTCCTTTTTAGATATGGATATGAGGCACCAACAAGCTAGGAAAGGATTTAGTTACCATTTAAATTCAATGCTTATTCGAGTCTGCTTTGCCATAAAATGTAGAGTTGCATTGTTGTTCTGATGTTGTGTGCCTGTAGAAGGTGAAGTTGAATATTGGTTCTGGCCCTTCATTCTTTTACTTTTACAATTGAAGTTACACTTTCCTTTTACATTATGTAGAGCTAGAAAGAAATTAAGACTAGTGCATACAGAAAACTAATAATTTCTTCATGTAAATAACGTTAAATTGTTTCATATTCTCATTGCAACCATGTAAAAGGACATATTTTTGTATCTTTGGTTGATTTTTAATTATGTTATTTGCATACTCAAAATGTGTATCCACAATTGAATGTGTTTATATGAACAATTTGTGGCCTAGGTTTACCTCCACCTGATAATTGATACAAGTAACTTCATTTTTCTTTTACTTTTTTTTTGGTAATGTGTTTATAGTAGAATGTGTTTACAGAAAAGCTAGGAAAAAGAAACTTCTACCCTATGACATAGATAAGTGATAAAAGAGTACCATGCTTTATGTAAGAAAAAAAAAGTGTGCCATGGTTTCTACTCACATATATTTATAATTCACTTCATTTTTTTTTCTCTTTTCTTCCTCTACAAGTATATATGTGACCAAAGAGCACCATGGTAACTTTTGTGTTGGGTGTATGAATTTATGGTATCTTTTCTACTACTACTTATTAAATTAGATGGACATAGTTTGTATATCTTGTAGTGCCATAGCAGTAAACCTCTTCGAATGAAGAATGACTTTGCTTAATGGTAATTTTAAGTTGTGAGATGAAGGATCCATGAGAGAAGGCTTTAGTAAAGAATAGTACCTTAATTAATTGGGGAAAACACTATAAGAAGAAAGCATGCCAATGAAGAGAAGTAAGCTAGTATAATCAAGCAGGAGGGTGTAGGGGCCTTTAGGCTTCTTGGCCTTATGATACTCCAGAAATGAGATTATAAACTCATCATAATGAGATCCTAGGCTTTTTGGCCCTCTGATACTCCAGAATTTAGATCCTAAACTTATCATAGTGTGGGAAGTCTCTAGATTGTATTTCCTTGATTGTAAAGTTTCTTTGGTTATAGTTGTTGATTATATAATCTTTGTCAACATCCTTACTGGTCCTCTTCTACAAAGGTTATAGGTTTGGTGTGGAAACGACTAGTTAACTGAAACTTAAATCGAGAAAGAATGCTGAGCAAATAACATGTTATTTATTGTTTTGAGTTTTTTTGTGTAGTTATCATTTACAGTTCCATACTTTCCTTTTCTTGCTGGTGAATTTGATCAATAACATTATTAAAACCCAAGCGAACAGGTATTTCTAAAGTTACTTTTCTTATTTATGTCTAGGGGTAAATATGCTTCATACAAAAATTAAAGTTGTGATAATTGCTGCTTCAGGATCTTTTGATGTTAGTAACAATCTACAAATACAAAATAAAGTCTTTATGGAACTTATGGGTGAAGAGACTTTTGGACAGGTATTAGGCCAAGGGTTTGGAGTTAATCCCACCGATATGTTTGGATTTTCTGCTCAGATTAGGAATGATGTAGGATACAATGGAGTTTATACTAATGAGATACATAATTTGAAAGCACAGTAGAAAAAAATCAGTAAAAAACATGAGATCATATTCAAGAAATAACGACGAAACACGATGATCAAATGACCAATATGCAGTCCCAAATGGATGAGCTCGAGTTTTTACTGCAAGGGTTCGTTAATGGAGGATCTCGTATTTGATTTCAAGTGTATTGACACTAAAAGATTTATTAAGACTTCATTTCAATTACTTGGTTGCGCATGAATTTACATGGTTAATTATGAATGTTTTTTGTGTTCTGAAATGACTTAAGTATTGATATTTGAATTTAAATGGGTTTGATGATATATATGTGAAAAATTGGGGTTATATATATATATGTAAGAGGTGTTGATATTAAACCCAAAATAATGCAAAAACATAAGCCAAGTGTATTTTGGCACTTTAAAGTGCCACAAAAATTCTTTTCAACACTTTAAAGTGTCAATATGTGGTATATTTTGGTGCTTCAAAAGTGCCACAAAATTATTTACGTATTGTGACGTTTTAAAGCGCCAATATATGCATAATAGGATTGGTATATTGTGGTGCTTTTAAGTGTCGGGAAGCACATTGCGACACTTTTGTTAAGCGCCAGCTCTGGCGTTGCGACACTACATATACTGACACTTTATGTGACGTTTGCTTAAAGCATTGAGATTACATATAGCGGCACGTGGAAGCGCTAAAATATGCTTAAAAAAGCGGTGGCGGGTGGCGGGTGCAACTTATCTTGTAGTGAAATGAACCTCACTTGTGACACTCTCCTCCTGAACTAGAGTGGAGGCACTCATGAATGTAAGTTTTAGGGTTTTTATTTGATTTCCCCTTTACATTTTACTTACCGTTTCAATTTCATCCCCATACTTTAAATTAAATCAATTTGCACATCAATGGCTCTTGTATTTGAGCAGTCACCAAAAATTCGAATATTTTGCTCATGTATGGCATGTAAGGATACTTCACATAACTTTACATGAGCCCTGAAATAAACGAAAAATGGCAATTCATTAATTTGAAAATATCTGAACTAGGAGAAGAATTCGTACTGGATGTCTGACATACTTTTTACGTCAATGGCATTTTTCGCGCTCGGGGCTAAATCAAAGACAGTGTTCTGTCATTGTAATTTTAAATGCGAAGGATAAACTGATTTAATTTGAAATGCAAGGACTAAATAAAACAGTGAGTATAATAAAAGGGATAATAAGATAAAAAGCCTAAGTTTCAAGGGAAAATTACAACAAAAAAAAAAACTTTTATGATTCAGTGTAAACTACAATTACACATTTCTATATTAAAAGTTTATTAATGCGTTTCTAATCTTTAATTATAACTAGTTTAAACTGGTAAAAAAGCTACATAACATTTGTTTGTTAAGAATTGAATGTTAACGAATTAAAATATTCTCTTTTCATTATTTTTATGAGATGTTTTTACAACTAACTATAATTAGAGTTTAAATAAACATTAATATATTTTTAATGTAGGAATGTGTAAATGTAATTTGAATCAAATTATATGAATTTTTATGTAATTTTCCCATGTTTTAATTTCTGGTAGTAGAATGACGAAGATGTGCAATTTTTGTCACTGTAGATGACGCGACGGTTAGAAGGAACCTTTGTTTTTCTTGGTTGTTCAGACTTCAGATAGGGCTAAGGAGCATTTACACTCCATGGGGAAGGTAAATTTTGGGCAGACTTATTAATTATACTACTACCAATTTTAGCTTCTACTGCTGTCTAAATTGTTTTCTATATCTTCTTATAGCATGAGAAATTTCTCATGCGTAGTAGTGAGTATAAATCAATTCAAACCGAAAAGTCGAACTAAATCGTTTGGTTTTTTACAATTTGGTTTAGTAATTCGGTGGATTGGTCTCATTCGGTTAAGTTTTATCATTTTTTTCGATGAATCGATTCTCAGTTCAGTGATAATTTTTTTTTCTGAATTCTGTTAATAAAAAAATCGAAATTTTTACACTTGTATATAAACCCAAAACCGAGTTGTCCAAGCTTACCTTAAATACCTAAAATCCCTAAGACCCTAAAACATTTTAGCGCAGTACCGCTTGCCCTCTTCCCTGTCTCTCCACAGTACACGCTTCCTCTCTTCTCAGTTCTCTCTGTCTCTTAGTTAATCACAGTGCCTCTCTTCTTTGAGTTCTGTCTGTCTCTCACATTCCTCTCTTTCCCAGTCCCTCTCTGTCTCTCTTTCCATCTACGTCTCTCTCTCAAACCCCTCAACGTCATTACGTTAGTCATTGACTTCATCCCTCTCCGGCTCTTAGTAATTCGTGACATCACACAAAAATAGCAAGCATTCCTGGTAAGTTGCAATTTGTATATTTTTTTATTTTTTTCCTTACAAATTTATTCTCGGTATAAATCATCCTTAAATGGCTAAATCCTTAATTTTTTTCCTATATAGTTATGCTTTAGCTGCAGTCATTCCCACGCTCTGCCTCCCTCTCAAAATCCAGCGAAGAGTCATCCCTATGATCTTCTCTGGTTTAGTTGTTCCGTTTAGGTTAGCTTCTATTCTCTTATTTTATCAAAGAAAGAATTGTTTGATTCTTTATTGCAATTAATCTGTATTTTGTTCTATTTTAGTAATTTTATCTATGTTTCTATTGGATTTGTTCAATGTTTACGAGTATTGATTGAATCATCTCAATATTAGAACTCATTTTCAGTTACTGCCTTTATTTTTACTTTGATTGTTGTCCTTGTGTTGCGTGAAAGATTTGGGTACATACTTTTTTTATTATTTCAAACAAAAAAAAAATTTGCTTCACGTGTTAATTCTCAGCTGTTCATATGTTAATTTTATGTCTTCATGTGTTATTTTCTGTGAGTTAACAAATCACTGCAATAAAATAGGTAATTAGTGACGCATCAAAACGTCACAAAAAATTAATAATTTCATTATGGAAGCATTTGGGTGACGAAATAAATATATCATGTGAATTGTCAATATAGCTGCATTGTTAAAAGTATTTGTGATGGTTAAGTATTGCCGTCACGAATTGTTAGATATAGGTGACAAATTTGATTATTATCACCAAAGGAAAAATATTTTGTAACGCAATGTTGCGTCACCAATACTAACGAAATATTGTCATAATAGACTTGTATTTGTCAAAATACATAACAAAGACTTGATGTATGTGACAAAAAGTTACTCGTCACCTAAAGAATAACAAATAATGACACTAAAAATCGTCATAAAAGTTAATTAGTGACATATGAAGGTCTTGATGCATTATCGAAAAGACAATTATGTTTCATTATTGATGACGAATGTTACACGTCACCAAAAAAAATGATATTTTATCCGTCACTATATCTAATACAATTTTGTTATTAATTATCCCAAATTGTCACGATATTTATGACTTAAATTTAATAAAGATGACAAAACAATGAACGTTGCAAAAGATTTTCCCTTTAGTGGCATATGTGGCACAAAAGCCATCAAAATGTGTCATTAAATGCCTTAAATTTATCACAAAAAACTTAATTTAATTGGTTACATGAGAAACATTAACGATGATCATGTTGATTTTGCTGATGATATGTTTAATGTCACGAGAAAATTAAGAATTTTTTTGTGACGAAACAACAATTGTCATAAATAGATAAGACAAGCGACGAGAAATCCTGCATCATTCAGTGCCTTTTGTGACTATTGTAAGTGTTTTTTTATAAAAATATATTGTTATTAAATATTAAAATAATATCTTTTATAAATATATTTTTTCTAAAAATCTAATAATTAAACCAGTCATAACAATTAGTAAACTAAATCAATAAATCTAATTATATTAATTAATAAAAAAATATATACAAAAGGTTTTCATAAAAAATATTTCTAAAATACAATTCAATATTCTTAATTTTTCTTTTAGTTCTTCCTCTTATCATTCTTTTCTTTGTGGATCCCTAAGGTGGTCATCCTCATCATTAACGATGTTACCATGTAATCCTGTAGAACAAAACGTCAAAACCATAAGTTATACATTAGTTACATGTTAAAGGAAAATAAATATATGTAATTAAAGTTTTAATTCCCAAATCTTATAAAATCATTAAATATTTACTAAGTGATAATGCATTTGTAAGAACCTTGAATCCCTTTTTTTTAACATTTTTTATTTTCTGATTTTTTATGTGTTTTTAGTTAATTGAGTAGAAAAAGGCAAATAACCAAGTTGCCCCCTAATAACTCAATAGCAGGAGCATAAAAGGAATAAAAAAAAAATAAGTTCTTAATTTGTAATATCTTCTCTAATTCGACTTTCTCACTTGCAATCAGTTTCATTCTAGCAGCTATATATTTATCACCAATTGGAAGAGCATATTTATCACACAAAAAAAAAAAAAAATGAGACTAGTTACCTACTTCATGCAGATGACTTTCCATTAGATGAAAAATGAAAAAATACAAGGACTTTTGGTTCAAAACCACTAGAAATCATATAATTAATATCAAGTTTTTAAAACAAGTAAGCCTAGCAAAAATCAACAGGACATATTAAGATTAACCAATATAACTTAAACCTAACTTAGCCAACCAACACACGTTGTATATGGAAGCACTTTAGAATAAAGAGCTACATGCTACACATAAGAACACTAACTATCGCAATCCATGGTTAGGCATATCATTCCCAAGTTAGAGTACAACCTATCAGCATGTGGCATGGAAAACAGTAAAGGACAGAGCATATTATTTCAATCTCAAATAAGGCAACAATAGGTGATATTGCTAACAGGGAAAACAGTAAGCATGCTCTCGGTTTTTTCTTCTCAAGCTGAAGTAAGGCAGTATTATAAAAACAAAAGCTGTAGACATAGACATTTTAATCCCAAACACTAGCAACAAACAAGTATAATATTTGTTACTAACAATCAGTATTAATTTTCAGCCTCACGGACCTTCCATTTATTCACAGCTATTGTTCTCTAAAAGAACTTCAGTTTTATAACATTAATACGAAGTATTTGCTAATATAAACAAACTAATAAATCAGGAAAGTAATAAGGAAAAGAGAAGTGCTTATGACACAAAGTTAGCATTAGACATACTTGATCCTTCTGCACAAAGGCACTTGTTAAGAAAGATGGGTTGAGTAGTTGCCATTGATTGATATGTAAGCTTATTTTTCTAACATCGAGATGCCTGACGAAATTAAGCTGTTAGTTCAAATTCATAAATACCGACAAATCTTAAATATTTATTGTATGTTTGCAGTTTAATTAAAATAGTTAAAAGGGGAGTACTAAGAAGCATGAGCTAATCTAATTGCAATATGCTCAAGTGTTTTACCTTGAGAATGAACCTCCATCATCATTGATAACAATCTAATCAAACTATTTTAATGCCATGAACAATTTTAAATCTCTCCCCCTATTGATTAAAATTTGAGCTCTAATTTCCAAATCATATCCTTTTTATTCACATTTTCGCTCTAACCATTAATATTAATTATCATTCAATTACGGTAATTTAAGTTCAATATTTTCAATACATAGTCACTTTATTGATAAGCCATTTAGATGACGCCATGAAAATCTAAAATATTTATAGATATTATTACTTGAGAGTATATATGGAGAATCAAAGATTGATTTTTATATCAAGGGCTGAAAAAACCTTCATGGAGGGTTTCAGAGATGAGCCTAAAACTTATATTGACTTTTCTCTTTCTAATTTCTTTATTCAGTTCTTATTTTTTTTTATAAGAAATTTGTATTAGAAGAAAAAGCACACTAATGAGTGTAACCTCATGTACAAGGCTATTTATAAGAGAGAAACTCTACAAAAACTGCTATATCTATTTCATGTACAAAAGGATTTTCTGTGATCCAAAAAATAAGAGCATTGAACCGCCTTTATCCTGTTCTCATTATTTCTTTTTTACTTCATGACGTAAAAGGACAGTTGCAACATACTTCCATTCTCTAATTACTCTATATCTATTTACCAAATAAAATTAAAGATCATCTAATAAGTATAACTTTTGATGTTTTCCCATGTCATCTACAATTTAATTTTTATTCTCATAACTATACTTTTAACAAACTTATAAATGAGAGAAATGAAAATAATCACTTTCCTTTGAACTAACTGAGAGTTGGCAGGAATCCTTCAATTGCAACAAATATGCAAATTGAGGGTATCAAATATTAATTGATTGTTTTTTCTACGAAGTAATTGCTACAACTATTTGTTTTCTTGTTATATTGATTACTACTACATTTTTAAATTACCTAATTCAATATTGAGCTAAAATCAAAAGTATTTTTGGTATAAATGGTAAGTTGTTACTTGTCCATCAAAATTGGATGAGTTCAGGTGCTCTCTTAAGGTGCTTGCCATGTTTGTGTTTTCTTTTTGATTCTGTTCATCTTCCTGCTTTGATTATATTGCTCTTAGATTACTGTTATTCTGGTAGTTGTGTGGTGGTAAGGCCATAGTGGTGGTAAGGCCGTTGGTCAGCCCTTTGTAAGTCCGTTGGTCAGCCGTATTAGGTGGTCCCGGCAGTCACTAGGCAGTCACACTATTTACTTGTTGTAGCAGTCATCTGTTTGCCATATTTTCAAATCATCTTGTATGGATAGATTATTTAGAAGACGTAAACAGGGTGATGACTCTTCATCATCTGTTTCAGGATCTAACCCATCATCTCCTCCACATGATTATCCCACTGATAATCATGACCCAAATTACACCATAAATAGTCAAGAAATAAATATTGCTAAGGTAGAACAAGATCTTCTGAACTGGCATATACCTAGTCAGAAAATCAATAGAATTTACCAAGTCGGTAGTTTTGACTTTAGGTCAGACTACTCTATTAAAACAACTGAACAAACCTATAGCATTAGTAAAGAAAATGAAATTATTAAATTACTGTCATTATCTGCTATGAGAAAACATAGGCAAGAAGGTTTTAAATACATGCATCTAGGATTAGTACAAATAGCTATTAAACCATTACATCGTCTAGGAATAGACACTCCCATATTAATGATGCTTAGAGATTCTAGACATAATAATTTCCAGAATTCATTATTATCTCTAGTAGCTTCCAATATTCATAATGGTCCCGTTTATTTTAATTGCTATCCAAACTTTTCAGTAGATTTGTATGATCCAAATCTTATTGATACCCTTACTTTAGATATACAATTACAAGGATTAGAATTAAAAACTGGAACCAGAAACCTAAATATTATTTATAAAATCTATTATAAAGTAATGACAACTAAAATTAATCCCAAAGCTTTACTCCAAACAAAACCAAGAGAAACTCTTCTTTTAGAAGCCAATACATTTCATGCTAATACCATAACCCCAAAGTTATTAAAATGGAATCAAATAACTATTCCTGAATGTTGGAAATTTGAATCTCTTGTTCCCCCCAGGGAATTAAGAAATTCAAATGTTTCCCAAATTCAAGAAACAAATGATGGAAATGTAATTATCAGATTTGCTTCTGATAATTCTTCATCCTCCATTCCATCTAGAAGATCCATATCCAATAGAATCAGAATCCTTCATTTATATGATGATCCTCAGATATTACCCCCTAGACGTAGTCTAGATTCCAAAACTCCTAGTAATTTATTAGGCGTAGATTTTCATCCCACTATACCTCGCGGTTATTATGATAATACTTCTTTCAGAACGGCATTAGAAGAACCATTAGGAGAAACCTCTAATGTTCAAGACCCTCTTCATAATCCATCCCCTACCAAATCAGATATGTATGAAGTAAATGTCATTATGAGTAATACATATGAAATTAATAAAGATTTATTAAGAAAAGATTTTTCTGCAATACATAACACAGAAAGAGTAAATTGGTTCTTTCAAACATTTAATAAAGAACAACAAGCTCAAATCCGTAAAGAATGGTATGATCAAATGAATGAACTTCATTGTGATATATTATTCTTTGACTGGTTTGACTTATATACTTTCAATAATAAAATTTATAATCTTTTTGCTCCAAATCATCCAGATCTAACTAATAATCAAGTGGATACTATCACCAAATTAGATCAAAAATGGACTTCCTCTACCAAGGAAATTATATCATCAATCCATCCTCCATTAAGAAATTTACATCTTCAGCCACCTGGCTATAGAGACATTATTCCAGCAGCACCCTTTAAAGTTATTGATAAAGATTATAATCCCAGACATGTTGCTGAGAAAATAGATATGGCCAATCTACATGAACAAAATAACTATACCAACCAAAACTTAGCCACTTTATCATCCCATCTCAATTCCCTGGATGCTACACTTACCACTATTGATCAGAAGATTGACCATCTTCCTTCCAAAATTCCCCAGGGGAGTGTCAAATCTGCTTCTGCGTCATCATCAAAATTACCATCAACATCATTTACTTTTACTTCACCCATACAAAAACCACTAATTATTGCTCAACCTATCTTTACGCCTCATATAGAAGAAGACATAGTCACCTTAGGTGATGATGACATATTAGCCTCTATTAATAAAAAATTACAACAATTAAGTTTAAAAGATATTCCCACAAACTCCCAAGAACAACCAAGTTCTCAAGAAAACATTAATGAGATAGATAAAGACCTGATTAGTGAAATTACTGAATCAACCGACATTAATAAAATCAATATTAGATCCAGAGCACCTTTACCCACAACTAGAAATTTTTATCCTAGACCAACACCTCCAGATCTTCAATTTGAAGATAGATCATTGGCTGTTCAAGCTAAATATGATTGTGATTCCATTTATGAATAGAACATTGATGGTGCCAGTGAACACATTATTCTTGATATACTTCAAGAAATGTCTATGGCAGCAACCTCCTATAGAACAAAACCTACCAATACCAATAAAGGTATCACCAAGTCTATCATTGCTGGGTTTACTGGAACCCTTAAAGGATGGTGGACAAATTATTTAACTGAAGAAAATAGGCTTGAGGTATTAGAAGCGACAAAAGCTGGAAATCCTCAATCTATCCAAAACCCTCAAACAGGAGAAATTTCTATTTTCACTCCACAAGTAGAAAATGCATTTGAAACTCTTATTTTTGCTATTACCAAACATTTCATAGGAGATCCAGAAAGATGGGTAGCCAGGTCTACAAAAATTCTTCTCAATTTGACCTGTCCTACCATGCAAGATTTCAGATGGTATAAGGACGTATTCCTTGCCAAAGTATTCACTAGAAAAGACTCCAACCATGATTATTGGAAAGAAAAATTTATTAGTGGACTTCCCAAACTCTTTGCTGAAAAGGTAAGGCAAAGAATTAGAGATACCAATAATGGAAATTTGCTTTATGATGATCTTTCTTACGGAGAAATCATTAGTCACATTAATCATGAAGGATTAGCTCTCTGCAATGATATTAAGCTAAAATCAAAAATGAAGTCAGAACTCCATCAGAGCAAAAAAGAATTAGGATCTTTTTGTGCTCAATATGGATTTGAATCTATTTGAGCCCCTTCAGCAATTAAGAAAAAGAGATCCAAGTCCATTAGAAAACAAACTTATAGAAAGCCTTTTAGGCCCAACAGATATTTAAAAGAAAACACAAAACCCAGTACTTCTAAGTCAAGGCCCAAGAAGAAAAACTCAAAAGCCCAAAAAACAAACAAGTCTTCAAAAACCTGTTTTAAATGTGGTCATCTTGGTCATTGGGCCAAAGACTGCAGAGTAAAGCAAAAAATAAATGAATTAGAAATAGAAGACTTTAAAACAACAATTGTCAAAATTAATGCTTAATGACTCACAGTCTGAAGAAGACTTTTCTTCCTCTGAAAATAATGATGTCATTTATACATTGCAAGAATCCTCTGAAACAGAATCCTCTGAGGAATCACAATCCTGTAATTGTGAAGAAGGATTTTGTCAATGTAAATCAGTCAACATGATATCTTCCCAAAAAGAATTCTTATTAGACATCATAGAAAAAATTGATGACCCTATAATTAAAAAAGATTATTTATTAAAATTAAGAGATCTTATTTGTGAAGAAAAAAGAATTAGAGATCCAGAACCTTTCAATTTGTCACAAATATTAGAAGAAAAATTTAGTAAACCGAAAACTGCCAATATCCAAGACTTACAGCTAGAAATCAATAATATGAAAGAACAAATAAAGACAATTCAACAAGAAACTATAGATCTTAAGGCAAGAATGATTAATATTGAAATAAAAAATATTAAAGACTCAATTTTATCCCCATCAGACAAAGGAAAAGCTGTTATGGCTGATCCTACTCCCTTACCTTCAGAACAAATAGAACCTTTATCATCATCATCCTTAAATGAAAGCTTCATTAGCCTCATAGAAAGAATTAATTACCAGAAATAGTATATTAAAATTTCTATAGTCATTAATGAAGAATATCACATTAACACAATAGCCTTAGTCGACTCTGGTGCAGATCAGAATTGCCTTAAGGAAGGATTAGTTCCAACAAAATATTATGAGAAAACCACAGAATGATTAAATACTGCCAGTGGTTCAAAATTAAATGTAGATTATAAGATTAGTAATTCTTATGTATGTAACGATGGTTACTGCTTAAGAACTCATTTCATTTTAGTAAAAAATATTCACCAAAACATTATTTAGGAACACCATTCCTCACTCAAATATATCCCTTCACAGTTAGTCATTTAGGGATAGAAACCCATTTATTAGGACAAAAATTATTCTTTCCTTTCCTTCAGCCAATAGATACACGTGATTTAAACCTATTACAAGCCAGTAGCTTACATAGACAAATTAATTTGGTCCAAAATAAGCAAGCCCATATTAACTTTTTAAAAGAAGAAATAAAAGGATTATTAGAAAAAAATCTTATAAGACCTAGCAAATCCCATTGGAGTTGTTCAGCCTTCTATGTCAACAAACAAGCTGAATTAGAAAGAGGAACTCCTAGGTTGGGTATTAATTATAAACCATTGAATAAGGTACTTCAATGGATTAGATACCCTATTCCCATTAAAAAAGATCTTCTTAATAGACTTCATGATTCTGTCATAGTTTCAAAATTTGATTTAAAATCAGGATTTTGGCAAATACAAATTGATGAAAAAGATAGATATAAAACTGCTTTCAATGTTCCCTTTGGACATTACGAATGGAATGTAATGCCCTTTGGACTAAAAAATGCTCCCTCAGAATTCCAAAATATTATAAATGATATTTTTAATGAATACTCTAATTTTAGTATTACTTATATAGATGACATATTAATCTTTTCGAAATCTATAGATCAACATTTTAAACATTTAAAATCATTTTTCCAAATTATTAAAACAAATGGTTTAGTTTTATCAGAAACAAAAATGAAACTATTCCAAACTAAAATTAGATTTTTAGGACATATAATCCATCAAGGAACCATTAAACCCATAGATCGATCCATAGAATTTGCAAGTAAATTCCCTGATGAAATCAAAGATAAAACCCAATTACAGAGATTTCTAGGATGTCTTAATTACATTTCAGATTTCTTTCCCCACATGCATCAACTATGCGAACCTTTATACAAAAGGCTTCGTAAGAACCCAGAACCTTGGTCCTCTCTTCATATAGAAGTAGTCAAACTCATTAAGACAAAAGTCATTAGTCTTCCATGTTTAGGTATCCTGTCCCCTTCAGCTCAAATTATAATTGAGACTGATGCATCCAACACAGGATATGGTGGTATTCTAAAACAGATTCTTCCAGGTCAATCTGTTGAACAAGTTGTTCGTTATCATTCCAGTATATGGCTTGGAGCTCAAAGAAATTATTCAACCATTAAAAAATAAGTTTTATCAATTGTTTTATGCATACATAAATTCCAAGATGATTTATACGGAAAATCGTTTTTATTACGCATTGATTGCAAATCAGCAAAAGAAGTTTTACAAAAAGATGTTCAAAATCTTGTTTCAAAACAAATCTTTGCAAGATGGCAAGCAATATTGAGCGTCTTTGATTTCCAAATAGAAGATATCAAATGAGAGCATAATTCTCTTCCTGACTTCCTTACCCGGGAATTTTTACAGGACAAAAAAAAAGATGTCCACATCACAAAAGGGAAAAGAGAAGGCTAGCCCTTCCCAACCTCAACAACTTTCAGACTATTACACCTCCCCCAGAAAGCATGCAAGACCTCCTGTGGCTCCCATTACTCCACAAAAAGCCAATAGATTTTCCCCACTGGAAGATCTACAAGCTTTTCCAGAATTACCACAACACCCTTCTTACTCTCAAATATTATCATCCCAACCATCCCAACCAAAAAGCCCTTCTACTCAATACTTTGAGAAACCCAACCAAGAATTTATCCGAAGTACCACTCTTCCTATTCCTTCTATTGACAATGATCAGAACAAAATTTTACATTGGTTATATGCTAACAAAATTTTCCCTGCAGGTTTTCAATATATTCCAGATGATATTCATAAAACTCAGAGATTTTATGAATTAATATTAATTGATACTAAATCAGTTGAAATAACCCATACTCATGATGCCTTAGATCATTCCAGAATTGTCTACTCCAAATGTAAAATCCTAAGAATCATTAATCCTGACCATATTCCAGATCACTATTTACCAAAATCATTTTCCATTTCCTTCGTACCTCCTGCATATACTTATCATGATTACCAAATGGCCTGGTTCAACATGTTTTTCATAAAACCAAAATCCCATTCCTGGTTCATTTTCTTCGACAAAAAAATTCATTTTGAATTTCCAACATGGTTTTTTGATTGGTGGTCCTTCTTTGGATCCCATTCAATTATTTTCCCAGAAAAAACCCAAGAATCACTTAATTATTTTATATCTCACATTTCAGATAATAAACCTTATGCTCATGAACTCATCTTTGTAGCAATATTTTCCATCCCTTGGATTTTCGCTTGGGACTATGCTATTACTCCATCCCACTTGGGACTTCATGCTCTGAAAAGGACCTTCAAAATAAAATGGTGGACAAAATATGATTGCTCTTATTCTGATATCACCACCATCAAAACATGGTTCCATGACAATCCTTTGCATCTCAAAAAGATTTCCAGAACCCCATCTGTGTCCAGTTCTTCCAAAAAAGAAAGAAGGAGAAAACTTCTCGAAGAGTTATCACAAATTTCTGACTCTGAGAAAAGTGATCATGACAGCTCAGCATCTCCTTCTCTTACTCCTGACTACTGGGCCCAAGATCCTTATGCCGACATAGATTATGATCTCGCCAGCATTAAAGGTCCCCATTAACTCCTGTCAAAAAAGAAAAAGATAATATCAAAGAAAGCAAAAGCAGCCTTACCGACACAAAAGGACAAATAATATCTGCCAGCGCAAAAGCAAAAGCCATCTGTCGTCAACAATTGCCAAAACAAAAGCAAAAGTTGTCCACTGCCGACACAAAACGCCAAGAAAATATCAGCCAGCTCATAAAGCAGCAAGATTCTCAGCCGGTTAAAGATAAAAAGCAGCTACAATATCAAGACAGCTCATCCACAGCAGCATGTCAGCTCGACTTTGCCGGTTCAAATCATAAAGTGACAACGCATCTTCAATAATTCAAGGAAGACCAAGACTAAGTTGTATATAAGTAGATTTGTAAGTCTACCAGAGCCAGAGTTTTTCTTTCAGAGTTTTATTTCAAGTGTTTAAGCTTTCCCTGTAAACATGAGTGTGAAAAAGAATAATTCACAAACGTGCCATTCCTCCTTGTAAAGCACTGTAAGAATCTCTCCCTATACAATTGCAATCAATATCTATAAAATATTTCTTTCATTAAAAACCTTGCATAATTTTACTTTGTTTTATAACTGTTTTTATTTTGTTTTAAAAATAGCGATCCTGCATAATTTTGGTATCAGAGCCATGTTTGCCATGTCTGTGTTTTCTTTTTGATTCTGTTCATCTTCCTGCTTTGATTATATTGCTCTTAGATTACTGTTATTCTGGTAGTTGTACGGTGGTAAGGCCATAGTGGTGGTAAGGCCGTTGGTCAGCCCTTTGTAAGTCCGTTGGTCAGCCGTATTAGGTGGTCCCGGTTGGTGGTCCCGGCAGTCACACTATTTACTTGTTGTAGCAGTCATCTGTTTGCCATATTTTCAAATCATCTTGTATGGATAGATTATTTAGAAGACGTAAACAGGGTGATGACTCTTCATCATCTGTTTCAGGATCTAACCCATCATCTCTTCCACATGATTATCCCACTGATAATCATGACCCAAATTACACCATAAATAGTCAAGAAATAAATATTGCTAAGGTAGAACAAGATCTTCTGAACTGGCATATACCCAGTCAGAAAATCAATAAAATTTACCAAGTCGGTAGTTTTGACTTTAGGTCAGACTACTCTATTAAAACAACTGAACAAACCTATAGCATTAGTAAAGAAAATGAAAGTATTAAATTACTGTCATTATCTGCTATGAGAAAACATAGGCAAGAAGGTTTTAAATACATGCATCTAGGATTAGTACAAATAGCCATTAAACCATTACATCGTCTAGGAATAGACACTCCCATATTAATGATGCTTAGAGATTCTAGACATAATAATTTCCAGAATTCATTATTATCTCTAGTAGCTTCCAATATTCATAATGTTCCCGTTTATTTTAATTGCTATCCAAACTTTTCAGTAGATTTGTATGATCCAAATCTTATTGATACCCTTACTTTAGATATACAATTACAAGGATTAGAATTAAAAACTGGAACCAGAAACCTAAATATTATTTATAAAATCTATTATAAAGTAATGACAACTAAAATTAATCCCAAAGCTTTACTCCAAACAAAACCAAGAGAAACTCTTCTTTTAGAAGCCAATACATTTCATGCTAATACCATAACCCCAAAGTTATTAAAATGGAATTAAATAACTATTCCTGAATGTTGGAAATTTGAATCTCTTGTTCCCCCCAGGGAATTAAGAAATTCAAATGTTTCCCAAATTCAAGAAACAAATGATGGAAATATAATTATCAGATTTGCTTCTGATAATTCTTCATCCTCCATTCCATCTAGAAGATCCATATCGAATAGAATCAGAACCCTTCCTTTATATGATGATCCTCAGATATTACCCCCTAGACGTAGTCTAGATTCCAAAACTCCTAGTAATTTATTAGGTGTAGATTTTTATCCCACTATACCTCGCGGCTATTATGATAATACTTCTTTCAGAATGGCATTAGAAGAACCATTAGGAGAAACCTCTAATGTTCAAGACCCTCTTCATAATCCATCCCCTACCAAATCAGATATGTATGAAGTAAATGTCATTATGAGTAATACATATGAAATTAATAAAGATTTATTAAGAAAAGATTTTTCTGCAATACATAACACAGAAAGAGTAAATTGGTTCTTTCAAACATTTAATAAAGAACAACAAGCTCAAATCCGTAAAGAATGATATGATCAAATGAATGAACTTCATTGTGATATATTATTCTTTGACTGGTTTGACTTATATACTTTCAATAATAAAATTTATAATCCTTTTGCTCCAAATCATCCAGATCTAACTAATAATCAAGTGGATACTATCACCAAATTAGATCAAAAATGGACTTCCTCTACCAATTTAACACAAAAAATGTATTATAAATTTTGATAAAAAAATTAGATTTTGTTTGAGTATCCAAAGACGAAACAAATATTCAAATTTAAAATAATTAATATATTTCTTAGACATAGTGACAAATTATTTTCACTAAATTAACTTTTTATATACATGTAATTAAATCTCCGAAAATTTAAAAATTATAGTAGTAAAAGAAGCACCTACAACACAAATTACTAAATTATGAGGAACTTAGTAGTTAAAGATTTTTTAGTGTATTAGTTATCAAGTTCATAGTTCTCTTATAGGATACAAAAATAAAGTGTCAATAGAGCGTGTATATATATAATACTGTTGTAATGGATTAAAAAATTAAAAGTGTTATTGTTGATCAACTAGGTGACTAGTTCGCAGAGTGGTTTGTGGGTCAGGAGTGAGAGGAAAAATGCAAAAGCGTCATTTTTCGAATTTTGATAGGATGACAGCGTTTTGAGAGCGTCTGTATTATATTATTTTGTATTTTCAAGAACATTTATATTATATTATTTTACATTACATAAAAATAAAATGTAAATAATTTGTTATAAATTATTTTTAGTAAGTGTATAAAGAAAATAAAAACTAATTACTTCCTAAATTGTCAAAAAAAATTAATTATTAAAGATTAGTTTGAGTAATTTTATAATTAAATTTAGTAATTGAACAAAACACGAAGTTTGATTAACTGTAATTATTTGGAGAGTGTTGAATGTGTTAAATACTATTATATATTATTATTTCTTGAGCACCATATTTATTCTAAAAATATACCTTAAATTTATTTGTTGTTTAAAGTTGTTTAATAAATAAATCAATTTGATTATTTGTGGAATATTGTTATTAAATATATATTATTTGTGACACATGTCACATGTCATAAAATATAAATTTTAATAGTAATGCATAATTTCATCACTAATAGTTTCTCTGTAAATGCACTCTTTTTATTATGTTTATTGTTGACGAAAGTTAAATGTTACAAAAAATTTAAATAATTTGTGACGCAAAATATCTATGTCACAACATATAGCATTTATTAGTGACAAATTGTTTTCGTCATAAAAATTCATAAGAAATAATAAAAACTTTCTCATTTTATCGGTGACGAAAACAAAGTGTTACTCATTGTTTTTTGTTATACCTGATGCCAAAAACTTTTGTCACTGAATATAAAATTTATTGGTGGTGACATGAGTTCATCACTAATAATGTACCAAGAAAGAAGACATTTTTTACTTTGATTATTGGTGATGAAAATTATGTGTCACAAAATATTTTAACTATTGTTGACGCTAGATTTTGCGTGAGAAAATTAAAAATTATTTAGTGACGAGAACAAATGGTCACCATTATACATAAACTGACACAAAAAAGTTTCCCCCTTTATTGTTTGGTGGGATATTTTGGCACCATTCATTTTGTGACGTTATATTGCGTCACCTAAAATTAATATGCCTCAAAATCCGTGACGATATCTAAATTTCATCACTATAGATGCACCTTCGGTGAAGAAATTTCAAGTGTCATTAAGAAATTCTCCACTAATTAGCATTTTTGTTGTAGTGAATGTTAAAAATTGTTTTGTTGGGGACTAATTTGAAAAATGTTATTTTTCCCTACTTTTCTTTCTTCTGTCTTGCTTCTTTTTGTTTTCTACTAAGACTTGAATCTAATTTAAATCACTTTTCAATTTCATATGTCGCACCTTCAAAACTGATCTCATTGCTATTGGCATGTTGTTCTTTTATTTTTGCTGGATTGTTGTTGCCGACTTGCTATTGAGAGATTTAACTTTTTTTGCCTATAATGTATTAATATTTAAAGGTTGAGAGCCTACCGCAACACTGCACTACTGCTTGATCTTTTATTGCTAACTACTACGACTTTAAACTTTAGATATTTTTAAATTTCTTAGATTTTTATTTTTTGCATTTGAATTAAGAATTTTAACAATGTATTATGTTGATTTTAGAGGGCTCAAAACCCCATCTTTTTCATTTTGGATGACGAATGATGTATTAGCAATGATGAAAACTGGTTTTAAAATGAAAATTTCACCCAAATATAAGTTTGGTTCAGAAAACTTAATTTCAAGTGATAACTGACTAAAAAACAAAAATTAATTTCGGTTTAAAACTGAATTATTATTCGATCGGTTCGGTGTAAAATTCTTGAACAAAAAAAAAATAGTTTTTTAGTTTTTTGCACCGATCCGACCGAATACTCTCCCATACTCATGCCCCATTTGATTATTCCAATCCATTGAACAAATTTCCCCTTGTAGGCCACACTTTAGAAATCTTATTTGCTTTTACAAATTATACTATATAAAAACTAAGGGTCTGCTTAGTATGAGAGAAAAATAAAGGAAAAAAACTAAGAGAAAAGAGAAATAAAAAGAAAGAAAACTAAGAAGATGTGTGTTTTTTTTTATGTGTTTAGTAGAGATGATGGAAAACTAAGAGGAAAGAAAATAATTTTTTCCTATCTTTATTTAGTAGAGTGAAAAAGTGAGAGGAAATAAAATATAATAGTATTATTTTTACCATTATATCATTTGTTATATTAATGTGAGACATTAAATGGGGATTGATTGGTAAATTGGTAATCACATCTCTTTTCTCTCATGTTTTTCACTCTCCAATCCCTCCAATTTGAGAGGATTGTGATTTCCACATGCAAGAAAAAAACATCAATCATCTTAATTTTCTTTCCTCTCGGTTTTTTCTCCCACTAAACAGGAAAAAAGTTCATTCCACATACTTTTCTTTCCTCTAACTTTTATTTTCTATAACTTTTCCTTCCTACTAAACATACCCTATGAAAATGCTTATGTTTCTCAAACAGTCAAACGCATAAGCTTTTATACTAATTAATTAAATTTACAATTTGCACACATATGTGTAAGCTGTGTACCATCACCATGTATTAATTATGAGTCATATACTCCATTCATCTCATATTTTTAGTCTGCTTTCTATTAGCACAAAGTTTAATGCAAGTGTTATTTTGTCCAAAAAGCCCTTCAAAGTTATACTTCTAGTTAACTAAGTACATACGGATCCCACAAAAGTAATATATTTGGCATAAAAAAAAAAAGGAATTAAGGGTATACTTGTAAAGTCGGTGGATTTTGTTCTCATTTAAGAAAAATAGATAAACAATATGAGAAATCAATTTTAAGAAAGATGAACAAAAAATATGGGACAAGGAGAGTGGTAATTATCACATAAATAGTGGATATGCCACTTACCCACCATGATAAGTACACCTTAATTTTAATCTCAATTTAGTTTCCATATGAGTAATTAGTTTATTGATTATTATCCCAAGTCTTAAGTATATAAAGTTTTGTGATCGAATCTCCAACATAATAAATTGATATGTCATGATGTGTGTTAAAAAAATAAGGATAGGTTAAAATCATCAATGTATTAAAAAAAGTCTTCATTCCATGCACAGACTCAACCTAAGATTTTTTTATGTGACATTTTAAGAACAAATATCTTACATTGCGCTCCACTTGCCAAATTCACAATGTAGTATTGGTATGAAATGAATTGTTGAAAATATGTTGCATCAATACTTACAAGTGGTATATCTGCACTTTTCTTTCAAAAACATTGGCATATAGTAGGCTCTGATGTCATAGATGCATGTCTAAATCTTCTTAATAATGGGAACTTTTTAAATAAGATCAACTTCACCCACACATTTCTCATACCCAAAACACCAAACCTAAACCAATTAGTCTATGTAATGTCTTATACAAGATTATTGCAAAGGTTTTGGCCAATAGATTGAAATTAGTACTCCTTTGCATTATTTCGGAAACTTAGAGTGTCTTTGTCCTTGCACATTGAAATGCTAACAACATTATAACTTCATATTAAGTAGCTCATTCATTAAAGAATATAAGACAAGGTAATAATGGGTTTTGTGTTTTAAAACTAGATATGAGTAAGACATACAATAGAGTGAAATAGGATTTTATTGAGGCCATGATGATCAACTTGGGGTTTGATGATAGATGGATTAAATTGATCATGACTTGCATCACAACTGTTACTTATATTGTAATGTTTGACAATGAACAGTATGGATATATAAGTCCATCAAGAGGGATCTAACAAGGGATTCTCTCTCCCTTTATCTTTTTTTTTTTTTTTGGATTTGTGCAGAGGGCCTCTCGGCTTTCCTTATGGAGGCTAAACATCGAAGTTGTTTGAATGTCGTGTCAGCATATGGACGTGGTCCTCGAGTTTCACACCACTTCCTTGTGGATGATAGTTTTCGTTTTGTAAAGGCGATAGTTAAGGAAGGAAATGAGCTAAAAAAATATTTTGTCAGAGTATGAGAAAGCCTTGGGACAATGGATTAATTTTGGTAAGCCAATTATTTTCAACAACCCTAATACAAGGCTTGAGAATAAAGTGGTTGTTCAACAAATTTTTGGAGTTCTTATAATGGTTCAACATGAGAATTACCTTTGTTTTCCAACCATGGTGGGACGGGCTAAAAACGAGTATTTTAAATCAATAAAGGAACCAGTTTGGAAGAGATTACAAGCTAGGCTGGAAATAAAAGATTTTGTTACTGGTGAACAAAGAAATCTTCAACAAAGCAGCCGCTTAATCTATTCCCACTTATTCCATGAGTGTTTTTAGTCTTCTATGGTCTCTTTGTTCCAATCTTGAAAGATGATGTATAGTTTCTGATAGTAGTATGCCCTACAAGCCAATTGCCATGTTTGAGGAGTCATTTAAGCCAACTTGCTTTAAGTTGGCTTAAATGACTCCCCAAACATGGCCAATATGATGTTATGGGCATGCATGTTACTTGTAAATTGATCTTATTCATTTATTGACAACAAATATCAATGAATAAAATTTATCTTATTTATCATGTTCATTACAAATCACTACATGTCCATTACTTGATAAGCCCATAGAATAAGAGCAATGGAAATAAGCACCATGATGAGATCATGCTTGTGAGATGTATTTCCTTAAGCTTTATTCTTAAATGTTCCTCATCATAGGATTATTAAGAAGGGCATTAATGAATCCAGATATATTAGTGCATACTATGTTTCCTCAATGAGTTGAGGGTGATTGATCTCACGGTCATTAATGTGTGTGACATTAAAACAAGTTATATAGATGCTTGTTAGAGAATAGGTGCATCGAACTAACTTTACTAAGAAATTCCTAATGGATACTTTACTGGTTGTCAATAGGAGTTCTTACATTGCAGTTGTACATGTGATCCATGGACTTGAGGCACCATGGATGCCTTGTGCATAGGTCATCATGCTTTGATGCTACCTAAATGTTATTCTAATCATGGGTCACAAAAAAGTAAAAATTGGGTATGACCACTAATGCATAGAGGTATGTATGTGTACAATAAATGATCTATCACTCTTAGTAAAAGAGAGAGAATGTTCTATGTGATATGATCATGTCATAGCTGGGAAATTCCTTGGGCAATGTGAGGTGAAAATTAGAAAGGAGTTTCTAATTTCATCATTTAAGTTATGGACTTGATATATATACATATATATATGTGTGTGTGTGTGTGTGTGTGTGTGCGCGCGCGTGTGTAAATAATTAAGGCTTGAGAGTAAATTCATGTCTTAGGTTTAATCAAAGACATTGCATGATGGAAGGATTGAATTGTGCAGCAACTGACAACAGAAAGGCTCACATTAATTTATATTGTTTGGGTAGTCATGACATACTGTTAGGTGTCAATCATAACTTATAGAAAACCCTTAAGAATTAATTGTAACTAATTCTTAATTAAAGGAATAATTAAAAAGAGTTTTAATTCGAATTAAAATTAAAAAGGAGTTTTAATTAATTGGATGAGATCTAATTGTTACGACCTAATGCCAGTGTAATATTTGTAGACTGAGATTTCAACCCAAGAGGGGTTTTAAAAAACTTTCGCGGAATAAACACAAGTTTATAAAAACATATAAGCAACAAGCAATTAAACAAGTAATGTGCTGTAAATAAAGAGTTTAAGGAGTAGAGAATGCAAACTCAGATTATAGTGGTTCGGCAATATCGGATTCGTTCCGACCCTACGTCCACTCTCTTCAAGGAACCTCCTTGAAGTAATCCACTAAGAAATTTAATCGTACAACTTTACCGGTGTTGTAAAAACCTTACAATCCCTTCCTCTCGAAAGCTATCCCCTTCCTCTCGGAAGTAATCTCTTTACAAAAAATGCTATAAAGTAAATGGTAGAGAGACAGCAAATGAAAACTTATACAACTGAATAATGTCTCTCTTTCAAAGTAAAGCTTGAAGAATGGCTCAACATGAGTATTTCAAAGCTTTTTTGAGTTTCAAAGAATGAATGACTTGATTGTGTGTGTTCTTCTCTTTTTGAATGTCTTCTCCTTATTATTGAATGCTTAATTGAGTGGGTTTATATAGCCATCAATTAATATGGCCGTTAGACTTTAATTTGAATTGATTGTGCCTTTAAAATCTCAGATTTCGAGTCCCAACGGTCATATTTTTGAACTACTAGTCGACTGGGTCTTGATACCAATCGACTGGATCCTCTTTAAAAATCACATTTTTGCTGCTACAGTGTTACTAGTCGACTGCTATAACTTACCAGTCAACTGGGAACCTTCTGCTCGTTTAACCAGTTGACTAGTACTATTCACCCGATCGTCTGTGTCACTATTTGTGCGCTGCTACAGTGTTTTCAGCATCAATTTTCTTCATATCTCTTTATTCTTTTTGGATTTTTGAGTTCCAAAATATTTTCTAATTGAATCAAACTTTCTTGCACATTAAACACACAAGTTAAACACATCAAAAGTGTTTTGTTATCATCAAAATTAATCTAATCAATTTTTTTATTAAGGCATTTTTGATGATGACAAAACATATTACAAATTTAAGCATAATGTGTGTGCAAGATATATGAATAATGATATATTACAAATGCTCAAGTAATTTTCTATGTCAACATAAATTCTTCTTAAGTTCAATTAGAGAATGTTAAGTATTGAGCCCAATTAATTTATTTGCATTCAATAAAATCACATGGAGATTTTATATATTCAATTAATTAAGACTATATAATAAAATGCAATGCAAATATAATTAGCTCTTAACAATTGAAATACTTACAAATAGTATCTTAGGATTCAAACCCATAATTTATCCCTATTGTCTTTGAAGTTGCATTTCAATTATTCTCCTTGAATTTGATCTTTTGGAGAGCTTATTGACTTTTGAGATCATCAACTTTGATTCACCAATTTCTACAATCTTGATCTCCTTTGATGTATAAGCACTATTAACAATCTGTATTACTTAAGTTAATATTCATTAGTGCTTAATTAAGATTTTTATCACTACCAAAATCATTCAGGGTCAACAATATTAAACCTAAGTGGTCACATATAATTGAGAAATTGTAAGAATAAAAAAGTCAATAGGCTAATAAAAAGATTTCTAAGAATTAATTAAACTAGGGATTTAATTACAATTTCAGAAATTCTAGAGATTTTAGGAGTAAAGATTTTATGTAAAAGTTCTATTTAATATAAACCCTAAGGGAATACAATTGTTGTGGAGATTTTTTTTTTTTTTTTTGATATCTCTTTATCAAAAAGGCTAAAAAATCTGGAGCTAGAACTCAATAGAGAGTTTGGCCAACCCCTTTGTTTTTTTTCAAGTAGTGTTCGGTATCTTGGAGAAGAAGATTATTGTTCTTGATTACTCATGTGGATATGCTTAGAGGACGGACACTTGAACGACTCGTGAATCCTTTCAAAGAACAACAACAATTTGCATCAAAGGTAAAAATGTCTAACCTTGTATGAAAATATTGTTTAGAGATCATCATTCTAATATATTCATAGTGATTTTTCATGGGTTTTAAGTTTATGGGCATAGATTTTTAATTTTCTGTTGCATATTCTATACTTGTAAACTTGCGGTTTCTAGTGGTGTCAAGGCTCTTATAAGAAGAACCATTTGCGTCGTTAGCAACAAATATATAGGTCAAAATGGAAGGAGGGACATGTTTTCAAGATTTAAGAACCTCCAACCGAGCTCTACTTGCCAAAAGAGGGTGGAGAATTCTAAAAAAAGACTTAATCCCTTTAAAATATAGTTTTACGGATAAAGTATTTTCAAAATGGAGATTTCTTGCATGTGATTCTAGGTTCAAATCCATTACTGACATGGAGGAGTCCATTGTGCAATTCCAGTATTGAACCAACTAACGTGTGGGCAATGGAAGAGACATTGTCATCTGGCAAGACAGTTGGTTACCACTTGAAAATGGATTTAGAGTGATGTCACCTATACAAGAACTCCTTGACATGGCTATGGTACATATTGGCTTTAATGGAGGAAGGCGGGTTATCATGGAACTAATCCCCAATGAGAAGGATTTTTAGTTAGGTAGAGGCAGATGCAATTTGCTTGATACCACTGAGTCAACATAACAGCAGCGATACGCTGCTATGGAATTATAACTCTCATGGGCAATTTATGATAAATTTTTCCAACCATATTATGTGGAATAGGGATAATCAAAATGAAGCTAATGGACTAAGAGGGACGATCGGTTATTGTGAAATAGTGGTAAATTTTTTAAGAATATTTGGAATGACTAAGTTCCAAAAGAAGTTTGGAGTTTCGCCTAGCGAATATGTAGAGATATTATCCCAATAGTTGACAGATTGAGATCAAGATGGTTGTATATTAAGGGGGGATGCTTGTTGTGTAACTCACAAGGCAAAAGTGTGGAGCATGCACTAAGATTCTGTTCTTTTGTAGTGGAAGGGTGGGAGGTGTTAGGATGTCCACATACGAATTATCCCACATCAGAAAGAAATAAAAAAAAAAAAGTGGGTTATATACATGGTTTGGGCTCAAGATTCATGAGCTTAAGCTTTTGAGTCATATTGGTGTTCATCCATATATATCAAACCTGTGTTCGTGTGATCTCTTGCCGAGTGAAGTACTCTCGACCTTAACAAATACCCACCTTAGATAATCTCAAAGTTGGACATACTAGCTTCTACTATAGGGAGACAATCACTCTAAAAAGTGATACCCTCAAAACCCAACCATGCTACAAACTTCAACCCTTCTTTAATGGCCAATGCCTCAATAATAGCATGACAGGAAACATTTGGAAGACAGATTTCCTACAAAACTTATAAGAAAACCTTCCACATCCCTTATAACTAAACAAACTACCCCAATTTGATATGTAACTGAGAACACACCATCGACATTTATTTTGAAGAAACCTGCAAGAATAGGAACCCACCTAACTAGCCTTGATCTTCGACAAACATCCCTTTCCATCTGCGCCTCCAAAAACTCCTCAAGACCGAAACCAACCATGGACGCTATTTCAAAGCCTGTTTTCTTTTTAGACCCAATGCGAGTGTCTTTTATATTATTCCAAATGTTCCTTGTCATCATGAGAAAAAAGCCAAACCTATCCTCGCTTAACCTCTCACTGACTAAGAAAAACCAGTCCCTTTGTGGCGTGAAAACTCCCACCAGTCCTATTTTAACCAAGTCCATTTGCCTCCTGTTAAAAATCAGGGAGACCTTGCGTGTGACTTGATATACATGAATGAGCACCAATATGACTCAAAAGCTTAAGTTCATGAGTCTTGGCCCAAACTATGTATATAAGTCACTAATGTTTCTAATTTCAATCCGATGTGGGATTGATCTTCTACATCTCTTCTTACTCACACATAAATATTCCTAACAATCTCCCCCTTACGTGTGAGTCTTCATTGCTCTCCCTTGAGCAGAAGAAGATAGTCATTTATATTATTATCAAGTGTCACACGAACCATAAGAAGCCCACTTCGGAACACCATCAGAGTATATTCTTCCACAGAAGCTTATCATCTGTGGGATCTACTGCTCCGTCTTCTACGGGGTCACTATCCGTGGGATTAAGAGACTCCACCACGGGTCAACATCATGGGAGTCAACAATTGTCCGTGATCACTTTGCCCAAACTTGAACCATCAGCTCTGATACCACTTGTTAAGAATCGGGGAGATCTTACGTGCGGCTTGATATACATGGATGAGCATCAATATGACTCAAAAGCTTAAGCTCATGAGTCTTGGGTCCAAGCTATATATATAAGTTACTCTTGTTTCTAATTTCAATCTGATATAGGATTGATCTTCCACATCTCCTCTTACTTACACGTAAATATTCCCAACAGTACTATTGTTGCGGATGCCCGCATGTTTATTAGATCAGTACAAGGTTTCTTAGTACGTTTTAAGGGTAGAGAAGGGAACAAAGTATCGCATTGTATTGTGAAACATGCTTTGTCTATTGCTTCCACAATTATGTGGGTTGGTGAGTATACAAAGTTTGTGGAGGACCTCATTCTTCAAGATGTATGAGTTTTTGTTTTATGTCATTTTTCATCACATTCCAATTAAAAAAACATGGAGTCCTGCGCAACCCAAATTTAAATGAATTTTCAACTATCAAATGAGTTTATTAAAATCACAACACCTTTTTCTTTTATATAGGAACAAAATCACAACTTCTTGACATCCACTCTATTTATGCACAATTGCACATACTTTAGGATACTTAAATTTATATGTTGACGTACAAAAAAAATTCAAAATCCAATCGAAGGCTAACACATAGAACTTAAGAGGTTAATAGTGCATAATTTTTTTCCCGAGAGAAAAAAATTAATCTTCTATCCTAAAGACAATGGTCATGTTTGGAACCATATTTAGGCAAGATCTTTGAAAGAAAGTTAATGATTTCATGGGATCCTAATTCTATAAGAGTTAGAACTCTTTCATTTTAAATTAAAAAAAAAAAGGGCCAATCAAGGTAAAACCATCTCGTTCTTCTCAAATTCTTTATTTTCTCCCAAATTTTTAGAGTTTAGTTAATTTTCCAACTTTGGCATTGGATCGAGAACCCATATGAAAAACAAAAATCTAGTCTCTTTGTTAAAATTTTCTTCCTCTCGTGTGTGCAACCTCCTTGTTCAGTCGATTTTAGACATCAACAAATATTAAAACCCTATAATGGTACTTACTAGAGTATATGTATCATCTCCCAACCCTAGGGTTTCAATCACTTTGCTTCTTGTTAATGAGATATTTGTGCTTTCACATCCAAACACTAAAAGCAAGAGAGAGACAGAGGTAGATTATGGACTAGATTTGGGTACTTTAACAATCTAACTAACTATCACTCATTTACGCAACAAAAAAAAAAATAACACTTATTATTACATGAATAAAGTGCGAAAAAGACAAACAAGCAAATGGAGAGAAATTTTTTTGTGTAGGACCAATATTATAAAGTTTTTTAAAACTCAATCAGTTACATTGTGTTATCCAATTAAAAATATAAAGTAAAAAATAAAATAGTATATTATGATTAATGTGATTGAAAGAATTTTCAATCCTACACAAGAATTTAGTCAATGGAAAATTACTCAAGGATTAGAACTTAATTTTAGCAAAATAAGAGATGTACGAAATAAAAAATGATGAACAAATTCAATTTTGGTGGTGTTTGTCAATTTATTAGAAGGTGATTATGATTATATATACAATTCATACATCGATGATAATTAAACCTGAGACTTTATGATATCAAAACTGCTTTAATTTGATATTTTTTTATTATTGAACTAAAGCTTCATTGGCACACTAACGACATTTTCATTGCTTTTAATTAATAACTCCAACGAAACAATTTGAACCAAAAAGGAAGAAAAATGGAGAGGAAAAAAATGGGTTACATGGCAGACCTACCTAAAACTTTCTCGAACTGAAATTGTTTTTTTCTGTTTAGTACAAGGAAATGAAAAAAAAAAATTTATGGGTAAAAGTAAATCGACAATTTAGATGTCTATCTGTCATCACTCAAAATTATTGAAAATATTAGAGTGAAAGCTACCATGGTGGCACTTAGCTCATAGGCCATGTCCCACCCACGTTGTGTGGGTGTGATTGTCATCTACGAGTGTTGAAGCTCCATCAATGCTTTTGGGGGGAGGGGAGGTTTTTTTTATCGTCTTATATCTATCCGACAAGGTATCCTATAAGTCAAGCTAAGTCAAGCTACTCCTGCTCTAAACTGAAGCAATCTACTTATGTATCTGACATCTCTTTTTCCAGAATTTCCTCTTCACCGTTTACAACTCATTGTCATTGGTAACCCAAGAACCTATTCAAGTCTTCAGATTAGTTTCCATAGTGACGAAGAATCAAAACCAGTTGGTGGACACGCACTTGATTTCACTAATTTTAATGTAATGATTTTGATACATGAGCAAAAGATTCTTGAGGTTTCCATCTTCAACCAGTGCTTAAAAAGCTAGAGGCCCATCTACATGTTATTGTCGGACGACTTTTACAAAATACTAGTAGTGCTGATGATGAATACTCATTCTTCATCGATTAACATTTTCCCTTCCCATATATTATTCTCTTATTATATGATGAATTAAAAGAAGACATGTGAATGTCAGTTAACTTAATTGATAGAGTTGTTTGTCATTGTCCAAAAGATCAGATATCAAACCTCATTCACACCTAAGATAAAAAGAATAAAGAATGAGAGAGAATTATTTTTCATTATGTAATCCAATAAAAAAAAGACATACATCTAAAGACCTGGAACGCCATATATATATATATATATATATATATATATATATATATATATATAAAAGCAGTAATATTTGGTGTAGTAATTAGTTGTACTTGATTGGAAACAATTAGTGGACTACTAATTACAACATCTTCCCTAATTAATCAAGAGATTATAATTAACAATTTTATTATACCATTTTTTTTAACCGCTGATTCAATTATCAAAAATAAAAAAGTTTTAAATAAATTATTATTGTATAATGTGTGGTAAAATAATTATGGAGCTTTTATTTCTGAAACAAATTCTTACTTTAGTTACTTTAGAATCTATTTTCAATTTTTATTTCTTCTTTGAAAACTATGTGCTAGCACATTGATTAAGGACATCTTCCTGTGTCTTTGTGGATAGGAATTAAAACATGTTTCAATTCTCATGTATTTGGTGTGTTTTGAGGTGTCATAACTTTTGTTTTTTAAAGAATTTTGATATGAATAAAGACTGATTTACCAATGGAAAGGGATCGGAGCAATGGTATGATCGTTCTCTACATATTTATGAGGAGAGATAAAAATAAAACCAGCATTAATTCTCTAGCTAGCTATATCAAACCCTAGATTAACATTTATTGTATGTTTGTGTATTAAAATAGTTTTTTTTATTTAAATTTTCAGAATAAAAGATAGCTCACTGGTACTCAAAATATGTTCGGTTACTATATGTTAACAAGTTTTTGAGAACTATTTCAAGACAATGCCTGGTTTTGAAAATCACATTTTTAAGACATGTGGACATGTTTGGATAACAGTTTTTTGTTTACAGTTTTCGAAAATAAAAACGGTTTTCTGAAAAAAAAAAAAAAAAAAAAAAAAAACATTTTTGTATAACTATAACTCGAATATTGTTTCCAAAACAGCAAACAATAAAATGTTGTTTGTATAATCTTATTTTGAAAACCGTTTTGATACATTTTGTAATTATTTTTAGTTTTGAGTTTAAATTTAAAATCTATATTAATTTTATTTCTCATATTTACTAAATATTTAAAAATAATTAATATTATTTTATTTTTAAAATTTTAATATTTTTATATACCATGGAGGAATAATGAAACAGAGAAATGAACACTGATTTTAAAGCTATTTTTTTAAAATTATGTCAGAAAACACTAATTTGGAGTTTTCAGAAAACAATTTTTGAAAACTGGTTTTTCGAAAACTGTTTTAAAAAATTGCTTTTAAAAACTGTTTACCAAAATAGAAAACATTAGAAAACTGTTTTTAAAAACTGTTTTCAGTTTTCGAAGACTGTTTTCAAATATAACCTTATGTTTTCCATTGTTTTGTAAAACTGTTCTTAGCGAAAATACATTTAAAACCAAAGAAAAAATTGATCGGATTTCATTACAATATAAACTATTACTATCTTATCACCCATAATACTATCACAACTAACTTAAAGTGGAAAAAATAACCGATATATAAATCCGATAAATAGACCACACACTATGAAAATCAAACTTGATACTTTGTATTATATCGATTTATTGAATACTGAATTCATCAAATTAAACTGCACATAGATAATGCATTACTAGAAAAGTTTGTGATATTTAATTTCAACATTCAACTGAGATAACCAGAAAATCATGACAACGAAAAGAATCACAAATCCACGCCTGGAACATGTATAATATTCTAGTCTTCTGGGAAATTAAGCTTAATAGAGTAGAGTTTCAGCCAGGGAGAGAAGATAAGTAATGCAATCAATAGTACATCCTTATTTCATGGATCATACAAAGATACTTTATATACAGTACTGCAGAAATGAATTACTTCAATTTTGAGTGAACAACAATAACATTAACAAAATTATATCATTATACCACTGCAAGCAATTTAAAAAGGTAAGCATGTTAACTTAATTAGGATGAAATAGTAAAATAGATACTAGCATTCAATATGAAAGTAAATCTATAAGGAACAAAGCCTAACAGTACTTTAATTTTCAGTCATAATATTTGTTGTCTAATCAATAAAATAACTAAGAAATCTTGTTTTACAAATTTGGTTTAGAATACCTAAATTATTAAGAAAATTAAAAAATTAAGAAATTAACAACATATTATTATGACTTAATCCACTAAAATCACTTAAAAGGAAAAGAAGGATCCTACGAACCATTAGTTTTTTTCCTCTTTGTTGGCCAATAATGAACACTTTTCACTTAAAACACAGCGGATTAACTAATAATTGTGCATCTTCTTCTTTTAGGCCAAATAATAATAACATATTCCAAAGAGGATAAGCCAACATCACCCCAATCACAGACGAGCTGTCGGCCAGATTGGTTTAGGAAATTTAGACACTCCTATAATCCTATTTAACTACAATTACCTTGATTGGAAATCTAACAAGATTTATCCACTGTTTCAGTTTTTTAATTTTACTTACTACTACTGCAAATGTTTTCACTTCTCTCTGGAACATCTGAAACTGATATGACAAATAAGAGATGACAGGAGTAACTTTAGTAAAAGTATAAAGTAGATCAAAATCATACTTAATTTATCATGATTTTATATATATATATATATATTCAATCTTTTGCAATTAGAACTATTTATTAATAATTAAAAAATTTCTCAGATAATGAAAAAGAAAAAAATAAAAGCTGAATCTCAATTCCCAAGAAAAATATATTGTTTGCCTTTTCTATTATCCCTTCCCTTGATCAAATTGAAATGCATATAAAATTATAGCCCAAATAAAAAATTATTAACTTTTATAAGAGTTTGATGCTCCCTTTTTTACAGGTGACACTATACTAATTCTAGACAGTAAATGATGCAGTAAAAGCGGCAACACAACATGGGAAAGAAAGAGAAAGTCAGACATAAAGAGTAACAAAGATAGAAAAACTGACGAGAATCTCTAACAAAGCCATCAATCAAGTATATCTGACATATGTGAAGTTGTTTCAAGCTTTCACAACTGAATTGAATTACCAACACATCATTAAAAATTTGGGTAATGAATTATACAGAGAAAAGACATATATGATCCGCAAATCTATAGATTGACATACATGAATAATTATATATTAAAGTACATAAAAGCTTGAGCAGTTTATAGATGTTATCTCTATGATCAGTTCGACTTGCACCATAACTGCAAAGTACAATTACTACTACTAGTCCACTACTAGTAACACTATTACTGTTTGCATCAAAAGCAGATTTAAATCATGTATCCTCAGATCTAACCATTATTGCTTCTCTCAGAGCAAACAGAATACCAACACAGAAAAAGTAAAACTAACCCTACACAGATACTAACAGTTCTCTACCAAAACCTCATTAAAAGAAAAAAAGAAAGGTACCTTACATAGATTTATAGCTTTGCTAGATGAAGCAACCAATTAAGATGAAATTTTCGGACATAAACAGCTGGTTGGTTGCTTACATGGGGATTTAATTTTCAGATATTTAAGTTAGAACCTGGTGGTGGTGGTGGTGGTGGCTGCAGAGCTTGTAGTTGCGTCTGTTGTGGCTGTGGCGGTGGCCGCTTACGCTTCTTCTTCTCGTAGCTAATCCCTCTAGCTTTAGACTGCAAATCACGAACATCACGAAGATAAAGCCTGACGGCGCGTGCACCAAAAGGGTTTGCTTCAGGTTTCCCTCCGTTCTCCTCGAAGGCTGCCCGAAGGCGACCGATGAGGGCGTCGAGGCTTCCCCATGCCTGACGAAGAGGGCAAGAGCAAGGAGCTGGTGGATTTGGGTGTCCGTAGAAAGGGCAGATTGGGGTATGGACTTTGGTTTTCCCAAATTGGTCGAGATATCGAAGGAATTCAAGGACATGAGCACCGCTGCACCTTGAGAGTGAGAGAGGTGGCCTGTGGTTCTTCAGGTACTGACCAAAAGTGTTCCAGTCTCGCCTCTTCTGATTCTCGTACCGGCTTGGAGTTGTTGTTGATGATGATGAAGCCAGCGAGTTGGTGCTGTTGTTCTCTGAGTTTGAGCTCTCCCCCATTTCTTGGATTGAATCCATATTTGTAGATTACCCTTTTTTTGGATCTTTATTTGGTGCTTGTAAGTACTAATCTCTCTTCTAGCTAGCTAGGGTTTCCTTCCTTCTTTGAGTACTTAATATGATATACCTAAGAGAGAAACAGAGAGGAAAGCTTATAAGATGAAGATCTATGGATCACTGAATCTTTGGTACCAGAGGCTGAGTCTACTTTTTCTGTTGATTAAAACAAGCACTCACTCCAGAGGGAAAGAGAGAAGAGAGAACTTAATAATTGATTGATATACTACAGACTTTCCATATTTGGGGATGGAGAGAGGAGATGAAAATGGAGAAGCAAAGGAAGATTTTGATGATGAATACTGTGTGTTTTATGTGTGTGAATATATGCTTGGTGATTGGTGAGAGAGGTGGGAGGGATGAGATTGATGGGAGAGAGTGAGAGGACTCCTCTTTTGCTCTCTTTCTTTCTCTTGAAGATTTTTCTTTTAAGCAAAATAAAGAAAGCTTTGCTAAGGTTTGTGACACTGGTGGTTTTTTTGTTTTCTGAAAATGTTTTTAATGGTTTATTTTTTTTGCTAAAAATGGAGGAACAACTTAGCTATTACTCTTGTTAATGGTTTTTTTTTTCTTATAGATTATGTTCTCAATTGAGAGAGAGAGAGAGAGAGAGAGAGAAGTCTGGCAGGGCCTTGTGCAAATGGAAATGGGTTAGGCAGTAGGTTGAGATGGAGACAGGAAAAAATTTGAAGGGGTAAAATTTAAGAGAATAACATGATTTTGTTTCTTGAACCTGCAGTATTGAATGACAGTTCGTTCGACAGTTACCAAAATACCCCTGTCAAATTTCTTTTTTTTCACTTTCCTTCCCCTAAAATGGACTACTTTTGTTTCTGACATATGAATTTGGTCCCATCTGATTACCTCTAAAAAGACTAAAATTATGTACCAAAAACAATTAACTTGCATTAGTTTACAGGCGACAGTTCTTCTTCTAGTTATTTATCATTTTCTGTTTTCCTTCTGTTATATGGACGTGAGGGGTTTTAAATTTCTCTTTTACTTACAGGGTAATGCAATAGACAATAGTGCTTCAGAATCTCTCTTTAATAGGTAAGTGCATGTTTAGCTAGAATTTTTAAAAATTAAAAATAGTTTTCAAAATAAACATTGGATATCAGTTTTTAAACATAATTTTTTTAAAATTATTTTCAAAATAAATGTTTTTAAAAACTAATTTTAAAAAATTCATTTTTTATGTTTTCAAAAAAGTTTTTCGTTTTTATTGTTTTCTCGTAAATTTTCTAAACACAAAACAATACTTTCCTCTTCATTTGTTTGCTACCCAAACAAAACAAAGTCGAAAAGAAATTTAAATCGCAAAGCAAGAAGACTTGCTGCGATGCTGCTGGGCGGCCTTGTTGCGATGCTGCTTTCGCAGTGCTGTTGTCAGGGTGCTGCTACAGTGTTGGGGTCATGAGCTCAGATCCAAACCAGCCAAGGAAAGAAGAAGAAGGAGAAAAAGAATAGAGAGAAGAACGATGAGGAGACAAGAAAAAGAGGAGGAGAAGAAGAGGAAAACAAGCTCATAATTTTTAGGAGAAGAAGAGAAGGAAGAAGAAGAAAAGAAAAAAAATGAGAGTCTATGGATTTTTTTTTTTAAATTTTGTCCAGATTTTAGCTTTTTAAATCCAAACACTTTTTATTGGTTTTAGTTTTTGAAAATCGTTTTTAGGTTGTAGTTATCCAAATATATATATTTTTCTAAAATGTTAAAAAAATATTTTTTATTTTTATTTTTATTTTTAAAAATAATTTCTGAAAACTAAAATCTATATCCAAACATGCTCTCAATATTTTTTTCTCTATTTAAAAAAAGAGTAAGGTAAATATTCTTTTTTGAACAGAAAAAATAATGAATTTATATTAATCGAATAAATTAATACAATATCCATGCCAAGAGAACACTGAACACATTGACTGACTGTGGTAAATGTAATTCTAGAGAAATTATACTACTGTATAAGTTGGCTTTGGTTAAGGATATATATACTCACCTTTTACTGTTGCCTATGTGAGAAACCCTAATAAATAGAAAGAAAAGTTAAAATATATATTATTCTCCTACTACTAAAAATTTCTGGAACTTAAAGTAGGCCCGGTCTGAGTGAGGGAGAAGCCAACAGAATCTATACTGTACTGTACTGTACTGTACTGTACTATATACAACGTACTGTACATCTTTCGTCCTTAAAGTTCTAAAAACTCTTCACAGTGTTCAACTACTCTACTGTACATCTTTTGGTGGTTATGCCGCGTGATATTATTAAATATGATACTTCGACTATTTTACTAGTAAATTTGATAATTTTTATAGTTAGGATTTTGATTTAAATTGTCATAAAAAATTTAATTGGTTTAAAAAATGTGAGTTTTTTTATTATTTTATAGTTGTTTATTTTAGTAAGAGTAAAATTATTTTATAATGTTGTTGTTGTTGTTGTTGTTGTTGTTCTTTTCCATGTGGAAAATCTCATTTATATAAAATGGTTTTTAGAAAAGGTTTGAGTCACACTAATAATTCCACTATATATTGTAAATCATAGGAGTTTACTACTAGAGATAGGTTGAAAGCTTTGAATATATTAGAGTATTGGGTTGTCAAGTAGATAAAACATCTACAATTAGAGCTACATTGAGAGCTTTGGTTGTATTGGGCTTTTGAGTTGTGAAGTAATGGAGTTTAGCAACTTTGTTATTCTTAAAGTTGTAATTGAAGATTAATTGTTAGTGGATGTAGTAGGCAAAGAGGTTTTCAAACCATGTTAATTCTTGGTATTCTTACTTTTAGTTTATTTTACCTATTTAATTGTTGAATTTGTGCTTTTTACCTAAAATTTAAGTAGGTGGATTTTATTTGTAAAATCCCAATAAGTGGTATCAAAGCTATAGTTACAATCAGAAAAACATTAAAGATAGGCAAAATTAATATGGAGTTATTTGATGGAGTGAACTGTTTTTCTCTTTGGCAAAATTCCGTTAAAGATGTGTTGACGCAACAAGGGTTCTACAAGATGATTAAAGAGTCCAAGCCACTAGAGATGATGAAAGAAGTTTGGATGAATAGGGAGGTTCCTGTAGCACTTCTAGAGAGAGATAAGTTGAAGATGACTTTTAATTAGTATGTCTCAAATCCCCAGAAGGAGGACTTTTAATTAATTTGGGAAAAGTGATTTCCTATTTTATAGTTCCTTATTCTAGTAGGAGTAGAACTAGTTTCTTATGTTGTTGTTGTTCTTTTCCTAGTAGTATTAGGAAAATATTCTCTATATAAATGGGGTCTTAAGGTTTGAGGCACACTCGTAATTCTAATATACTTTGTAAATCATAAGGGTTTACTACTAGAGCTAGGTTGAGAACTTTGAGTGTATTGGAGTTCTGGGTCGTCAAGTAGAGAAAACACTTACAACTAGAGCTAGGTTGAGAGTTTTGGTTGTATTGGGGATTTGAAGTTATGAAGTAGTGATAGTTTAGCAACGTTGTTATTCCTAAAGTTGTAATTGAAGATTAATAAAGAAGTGAGTTTGTTGATGGATGTAAGCAAAAAGAGGTTGTCGAATCACATTAATTCTTGTTGTTCTTACTTTTTGTATATTTTACCTATTTAATTGTTGTGATTGTGGTTTTTACCTAAAATTTGAATAGATGGATTTTAGAGGCAAAACCCCAACATTTATAATGCATTGTTTTAAGGTAAGACATCTAAATAAAAATCCTCCTTCGTATAGATTACATCGACTATTTAATTTGTTAATTAATGTGTAATCCAAAAGATGGTGAATTGGGTTTTAAAAACTTTTTTCACAAAACAATTAAGTTCACACAAATATGAAATCATAAAAAATCAAGCAAGAACAAAAATTATGGAATTGTTGAAAATTAAAATAGTAAGGGATTCTCCCGACTCTATGTCCACTCTCTTCAAGAATCATCTTTAAAGGTTTCCACTAAAACAAACAAACAACTTCAAAGATGTTACTCAAACCTTTACAATACTCTATTATAAAGAATTTCTCACTAAAGTGTTTAATAACACCTAAACACTCACAATATTTACGCCAACTCTTTCTCTTACAAAGATAGGAATTAATGAGATAACTTTGGTACACAAGAGAGAATATATTTAATGCTTACAACTGAAGATTTTCTTTCTCAAGAACAAAGTTTTAAGAATGGCTCAAGAATAAGTTTTGAAAGCTTTGAATTGTAGTAAATGAGCTCTTGAAGAAATTGAATGCTCTTGATAGTTAGATTATTAAATGCTCATTTATGATGGGTTTTTATAGTTTTAACTCCATATGGACGTTAGACACAAAGAATAGCCGTTTGGAGCATTAAATGCTTTGTCACGAGCCTCAATTTTCGAAACTAGTCGTTATTTTCGAAAATCCAGTTGATTGTGTGCAAGATCTAGTCGATTGTGCCTTTAAAAACTGAAAAAGTAAGCATCATGAGCAGAATTCAGTCGATTGTATTGTTGTCCAATCGACTAGAGGAACCTCGCTGGTCCTTATATAGTCTACTAGACAGCTATGCAGTCGACTGTTCTCAGCTTGCTGGAAAAAATAAAGTTTTTGAAGTTTCAACTAAAGACCAACATCCAATCGATTGTGGCTCTTCAAAATTAGATTTTTGCAAAACATTTTTGTACCACTCTATTATAAAAAGTTGTTTGGATTTTAATAAAAACATTTTGAAACCAAAATGAGCATATTAAAAGCTATGTAGTTGAGAGGGGATTACATAAACTTCAACTGTCTTACAAAATTCTAAGCTTGAACTATGTTTTCCTTAAAAAAAACTTCCTCCCAGGATGAAATGAGGTGCATGCATATCTTCTTGAGCGTGTGCACACCTTCTAAATCATTTACAAGGTACCTTAAAAACTAAAACACTTGGATAAAGGTAGTTAGATCATTTTAAATTAGCTTTTTCTTTATCAAAATCAATATGGGATTAACACAATCAAATTTTTTTGTTAAAGAAAAGTATGGTTCTTTTACATTTTTCGTGAAAAAATTAAATGTGACACCAAATGACACCACTTAAATGCCACACGACATGTGACACGGCATTGAAATTTTTTTTATCTTCCAAATGTACCACAAAAGAAAAAAAAACGTACAGTGATTGATTTTTGGATAATTAGATTCTTATAACTAAATAATCTAATTTTAAACAATTTAAAGAATCTAATTATTAGAGAAATATTTTCGGCATGTGTTTAATTTTTTTGGGGGCTTATCTTTTAAATTCACCTGCACAAATTTAAGTAAAAATATAACAACAAAAGTAAATAAGCAAATAAAAAAATAAGATACAAGAATTTACGTAGTTCGACAATATCTTATTTTGTTTGCATCTAAATACAAGCCTACTTGTTTATTATCTTTCAATTATAACTTTAAAAAGAGTTAAGTTGTTTTTGCTTTGATTCTTATTCCGCGTGTGATGGTGGAGCTTTTTGTCTAGTTTGGTTTGTAATCGTGGTCTACTCCATGAGCTCATATGGCTCATGTGGAATCTTGGCATTTTTGTTACCCGTTAATGATTTATTACTTTTTGCTTTTAAAAAAAAGCCAAGTTGTTAAACTCTAACATACATCATGACCCAAAGTCCCAATAAACTAAAATTTTTAACCTAGCTCTAGTGGTGAAACTATATATTTTACAACATGTTTTGAACTTATGAATGTACTCCAAACCTTTTCTAGCTTCCACTTTATATAGAAAAGGTTTTCGTAATATTACTAGAACAAGACACTACTACAACATGTGAATAATACCACTAGAACAAAAAACCACAAAATTAAAAATTAAAACAAGTCCAAACCAAATAATAATCATTTCTTGTGAGGATTATTTGTCTAAAAAACCCCCAAAAAAAAGTGTAGAAATTTTTTATCTAAATCGTGTAAAAGCTAGATTTTCATATTTGGTTTTCTTGGCTCAAAGGGTATGGACTAACTCAAAAGAGGGGTGAATTTTGTTTAAAATAATTTTTCAAAACTCAAACAATTTCAAGGACAAACAACCAGTATAATAAATAAATAGAAAGTATAGGAATTTAAATAAGATAAAATAAAAGATCTTAAAAACGAAATTATAGAAGTTTGACACTATTAACATATAAGATATTTTTTATTTTTATTGCAATATTAGTTTCCTAGTTTTATATGTATTAGTTTCCTAATTAATTTAGCTTCCTAATTTATTATAACCCTAGGTTTTATATTGTCAGAAAAAATATATATAGGTTTGTATTCGTCTTTCACAGCACACCAATAATACAAGAGTTTCTTCTCCAATATCTTTATTATTTTAACATGGTATCAGCGCTATTGATTCTATTTTGAGAGTCGTTTTTTTAGCTTCCACAACTTCAGCGGGTGGCCTAATGCCGCTCGTACGGACATAACCCCTTTTTCTTCTTGTTCTAGACTATCATAATCTTTTAGTTTTTTTTTTCATTACTGCAAATCAGTTTACATCGGAAAATATTGACTAGATGAAGCCTGACCCTGTTTGTGGTATGCTATATCTATTCAACTTGCAATTACGTTCCTGGTTCTACCAAGCTCTGTGACCCACGATTCCGCTCCAGGTCCGGCCAAGCTATCACTCATGATTTTGTTCGGGGTCCCTGTTAGCCACGTGTTCCGTCACATCAATCACCAGCTTAACTGTCACATGTTCCATCATGTCAGCTTTCAAGTTCCGTCTTGAATCCAAGTAATCTCTTTATTTTCGTATCCCTTGGTAATCCTCACCCAATCTTGTGAAGGGGTGTTAGAGCGGTACTCGTACCTTTCACCTTGTTTTGACCCATGTTTAGATTTTTTTCTTGTTTCTAGCGATGGCACATGTAAGGAGGTGAGCTTGCATATGTGTGTGTTTTGGGGGGGGGGGGGGGGAGGGGCTTACTTTTGTAGAGTTCTTTATCAAAGCTTGGTATCAACCTGCAAAGTTATTAATTGAAGTTTGTTCTTCTTGGTGCTTCTGTGATTCAGTTTACAAACTCATGCTGGCATCCACTTTACCACCTTGAGTTTGAGGGGCCAACTTGAATTTGAGGCGAGGCTGTTAACGTATATGATTTTCCTATTCCTATTGCAATATTAGTTTCCTAACTAGTTTAGTTTCTTGATTTATTATAACCCTAAGTTTCCTATTTCTACTAGGTTTTATATTCTCAGACTTTATATATAGGCTTGTATTCGTCTTTCACAACACATCAATAATATAAGAGTTTTTTCTTCAATCTCTTTATTATTTTAACATACAAAAGCAAGTTTACATCATTTCCTCAAAACATCTTTTTGAGAAATCTTCATTATAATTCAAAGATTACAACCAGCTAGCTTTTTTTTTCTTTTAAGTACTAATCAAACCTTTCAAGAATTTAACTCATTTAAAACTCTTATACAAATTCATACAACTCAAGATTGCACCCAATCATTTCATTTATCAATATAGTTGGAAAGATTAATATAATTATATCCTCACAATATTGACACAAATGAATAGCTCAATTAGAAAGAGAAATTATTTATCGAAGGCTCAAGGGTTTCTTGCACAGTGTGCTTCTATAGGCGGTTTTTTTTGGGATAAATATTTTTCCCCTCGAAATTTGGCCTATTGAAACATGTCATCGTAATTTTAGTTTAAACCTATAATACCCTTCTTTTACTTATATAAAATAATATTTAACTCTTCTAAAACACATCTCTCTTTACTTCTTTTTTCATTTTTGATCAGTCAAAGATTTTTTTTTTTTTTTTTGGCAAAACCTAACAGTCATTTCTTCCTTACTACGATCAAACCATACTAATTTTTAAACAAAATTTAGGCCAAACAAAAATTATGTTGTTCTTAACACTCATCTATCTCAAAAAGCCTAACATGTTCTTCATGCCCCTACTTTGACTATGTTCTTCGTGCCTTGTTGTTCCAGATGTTAAAAAATTGGAATTTGAACTGCTTTCGCGACTCTTCCCTTCAATCAAATCAAAAACTTTCCCTATTTCATCTTCATTTTCATTAAACGATTCGTTTTTCCCTTCAATGCCTTCGTTTTTCTAGATAAATCCCTTCATACTGCTCTCCCTTCTTCAAACAACCCAGGTGAAGCATCAAATCGATCTTTGTAGTACAAATTTCAAAGAGATTTTACCAATCCGTCGTCAACCGATAGTGACTCCGACCGCCTCAGACAACTTTACCAGCGTCGGTCGTCTTCGATCTCAACAACCTTGGAGCCCAAATCCTGAAATTTTGGTCGAAAAACTGTCGAAAACCACAAACACCGTTGCCTGCCACTGTCTCTGATCTCTAAATCCGGTAGCTTTTCCATCGATTCACCATCGCAGTAGAAAAAGGCCCAACTTCGCCGGAGGAGTCGGGTCTTACATCAAAAAGAAAACAAGATATGTCTTCTTCGCGAATTCTTTCACACAAGGTCGAAGGATTACACCACCACTAGAGCCGAGAGACGCGTCGAAGCAGAGCGACAGAGGATTGCATCGAAGAAATACAGCCAAAAGAAAAACAAAAAAGGAAGAAACAAGGAGATCGTCGGAGTTATAGGGTTCGCCGGAGGTTGGGTCGGACAAAGATAGGTTCGCCGACTCTCTCTCAATCTGGAACAGTTCTTCTGATAATTTAGATACCGTAAGAATTTTTAATAATAAAGAAATTTGATATGAAATAATTAATTATTTAATTTCTTGATTAAAAGATATTTTTGTCTTTTTTCAAATCTGTTTATAAATTAACAGAATCTATCTTATCAAAATGAATGATTTTCATTTTCAAAGGCCAAACCTATTTGGAGAAAATGTATTTATCTTTGTTTTTTTCCACGGATAACTGAACCGCCCAAACTTAAAAAATGGAACTGCCTTCTCAGGCGGATCGACGACCCGCCGAAATCAAAATATCTAAATATGCGGTTAAAGCGTCTTTAAACCGAAAAAAAAAACCAAGAAAATGAGAAAGAAGTCATTTCTCTTGCGCACTTTCACTCTGGCTCAGTTTTTCTCACGTCACCTAATCTATCGATTTCTCTTTTCCAAAATCAAAGCTCAATCTGACCTCTCAGCTAGTCGTTTCTCTTTGGGAACCCTAGCGATCAAACTCAATCAGTGGATTCAACTTGCGCTTCTGGTAATGAACAATTTTATTTCTCTCTGCTCTCTCAACTTTCGAATTTTAAATTGAAAAAGAAAAAGAGTTCGATCTTCTTCCTCTCTCTAATTTCTCTGTAAATCTAATATTTTTATTCAATTTGACATGGAAAGAGACGTGTTGATTCATTGCAACCAAATGGAGCTAGATGCAAAAATACAGTTGTTCTATTTGGATTTTGCAGTTTGATTCGCTCTCTCATTGAATCCTTAACTCAGCAACAAGGTAAGTTTCATTCAGTTCGGATGAATTTCACTTCTTTTATCGATTTACGCGGTGAAACACCAAGAGCTCCAAGTAAGTTTCACTCAAATCACTTGCGGTTGAGATATTAAATTATCAAAGGAAATTTGAGATCTGCTGCTGTGGATTCCGCCTGAAATATCTCCAACGGATAGTTTAGAAACTAAAGGGAAGGTTATTAAGTTGGTTTAGTTTCTTGTTCTATCATCAAATAGCATCCTTGTTTCCACCATACCTAGCCTGATTTGTTCGCACTTTAGTATTTCATTGACTTTTTGAGTTCCAAGTTTTGATGAGGGTTGAAAGGTCATTTATAAAAGTTTGACGATTCTACTCTCTTATAGGGGCACAGATGGGAACTTCTTATGTTGATTCAATGGAGAAAGGTCCACTGCTAGGTACTCTTTTTTTGGCTTTTATTTATAGCATGCATTTAGAAATTCAAGTTACTAGTTTTTGATCCCTTGAACTGCCCACAATGAATTATCTAGCAACTAATGAATGAAAATAGGCTGGTGTTCTGTTTCTAGTTGAAGATATGAATAGCAATCACCTTCTAGTTCTTTAAGTTGTGAGATGTATGTGAAAGCGGTTCTCTTGAAATTTTAATACTAGTTCTCAGAGGGCCAATATACGAAGACTATCAGATTTCGTCAATAAGTATACCACAATGAGATCTTTGAGCATATTGTTATTGATGTTAGGTTCTTAGTCTTGGTGCATCTGTTGAATTATATTGTAACTTTGTTGTTATTGGGGTATGCAGATTTAGAGTTCTTAGTCTTGACCAGTTGGTTTATGTTTTACTGTTAGTTTTTCTATTTCTGGCAGTTATTTCTTTCTAACTAGGCTAACAACTTGTTTGTTTGATTTGTTTTTGTGACTCTTGTTGGGTTTTTTCTGGTTTGTAGCAGTTTGCTGCTGTTGTGTTTAGTTACTTGATAAATAAAATTTCACCCTTTTCCAAAAAAACTTTGTTGCAAATTGGGGTTTTAGACCCTACTTCTTTTAGTACTACAACTTAGTCTGAGCTTTGTCTCAGTTAGTTTTTGCTTAATTGTAGCTGTTAACTCTGCTTTGTTTTTCTGATATATTGAATTTCTTTGTTCATTCAAAAAAAAAAAAAAAAAAAGAGAACAAATCAATCTTATTGTTGCATGACTCCTATCTGGAATGCTATAGAACACTTGAAAATGAATAGATGCTGATGATATAAAGATGGAAGGTAAAGTGAAAAAATTTGCAGAAGCCATGACTTGGTAGTTTAGTTTCTTACGAGTGATCTTCCAGTTTCAGGGATAATTCCGCATGACCCAACTGCATAATTCGAACCTGTAAGCATCTTTGAATCACGTATGCTCATGAAAGGAGCTCTAATGGACTGGCAACATTTAAAGGAGTTCTTTCCATTTGTGAAGGTAAAGCATTTTAAGAAGTCCAATATGGTGACTAGCTTCAAGAGGGACCGAGGGAGATTGACTTCAAATTCTCTACTAAAGATGGTGCAGAGTAACCTATCATCAACGCTGGTTCAATTGAAACCATTGATGTTCAATTTGGTAAAACCACAAATGAGAAAGTAGCTATGTGTTCTGATTTTCAATTTGGTAAAAGTGATTTACTAAGCTTTGTTTGATGATGACAAATTGGAGCCACATTAGTCTGGGACCTTACTGTTTGGCATCCCTTGGCATAATTAATAGAATTTAATTTGCTTGTTCTTTTCCTTTGTTGTGTAGATTTCAGATACTTCAATCCATCAGCCCCTCATGCTTGAAGCATCTTCAAGTACACTCGAGGTACAAAACTCGTTACTTAGAGACATTGACATTTTTCTGTTCTTGTATAATGATTTTTTATTCAGTAGCATGATTATAATGATCATTATTGTTTGATGTTTCTTTTTTATTTTATGAAATCATGTTGCATACTTCCTAATGGCACTGGCTTCATTATATATGATCATATACTAATTAGCTTTTAAATGAATCTGGTGTTGTGGTGGGGTTGGGTTATTTTTTTAATGTTTGGCAATTCTTGTGTGTTCTGATGATATCATTAGGGTGGTGGTTAAAATCTAATATTCAGGATTCTTTTTTTTTTGGGTAGGCAGAGAATTTGAAGCCATATTTAATTATTTTACTGCAGATATGATTCTTGATAAACCATATATATGGGTAATGGTATCTGATTCCATTTTTGTTTTTACTATTTGTGCATGGACAATGGTGATTAATTGGTAATGGTATCTGATTCAATCAATGATATACCATATCAGATTCATTTTCAATCTGTATAACATGGTGACACTCTTCTTTCATTTTTCCTTTTGATTTCCTTGTTACTATCTGGTTCAAGCTAAAATTAAATCTTGAGCTCTATGCTATTTTTTTTTTTTTTTTATTAATTCCTTGTGTTGCAGATGCTAGTTTGATCGATCGTAGCTTCTGTGGAGGATACCTGCGTTCTGCACATTTACATCCCTTTCCTCAAGCAAGGAGCTCTACCCATGTTTTTATGTGTTGTTGAGAGAATACATTGATGTTAGCTAAAGATTAAGTCATTGTTATAAATCTCTGTTGTACTACTGAATATTTGTTATATTTCAATGAAAAGAATATTGTAGTTAATGAAGTGTGTTAATTTTTTTATTATTATTCTTTTCTATACTTTTGGAATTTCATTTGGACAAGGATGCCAAAGGGAAGGTCTAATTGGAAATGGCTATGAAGATGTAGATTTGTAACTAAATAATTGATTAAGCAGGGTATTTTGACAAGATCTCATGGAAGAGCTTTTTCGGCAGTTTTAAATGCCAGTAACAGATCTGCCGGCAGTTACATACATATGCAAGCGGTTCTGACGCAGATACTTTTACTGGCCCCGCCAAACCCCGGCCATTTTTCTGATAGATGGTAAACTTTCAGTAACTATTTTTGCCGGCGGTTATTAGGCTTTACCAGTGGTTTGAACTGTTGGTGAAGCCCTATTTTCTTGTAGTGTTTATGAATTGAAAGATTGATTAATACAATTAATATTTATTATAAATGCTCTTGAGTAGTATTTATAACCCCATATCTTTCGAGGCCTTTTGGCTAAGATGAAGTATTTATAACCCAGGGGTTATCTAGACGATAGGAATAAATTTTAGCCATTTGAAGCATTAAAATTATTCCAACAGAGTTGTTGATTTTATGGCCCTCTAGTTCTAAGTTCCTCTTGTTTTATGCCGGCGTTCTTGCGTAGTGTTCGGATTCAATATGATCTGTGTTTCAGTTTATGTTTCTGTGACGCCATTTTCTTGCTGCTTTTATTCACTCGTGCTTCAAGGGTTAACTCACTAAGTTGATAATAGATGATCTGGCGATGGCAAAAGTAAATAAATTATTTAACTTTGACGCTTGGTTTTAAATGAAGCCTGTGGTGTATGCAAAATCTTCTCTGGTTCTATCCGAAGAAGCTTGGTTTTATATAGAGTTTTTGGTACTTGTTGATGTTGAAAATAGGTTGAACCCACTTTGGTCAATCTAGGTTATCTTGAGGTTGGGTTTGATCCAACCTTGTCCGAAGTACCTGATAACGATCCGGAGTGTTTTTCTCTGAGGAAGGGTCATCTGATGCTTAAGTTAGAGTATGAAGCGAGGAGAAAATAAAAAGAGTGTTTAAAGAAATGAGTTACCAAGAATAGTACTCCTATTTATAGAACCTGGGATGGGTGGAATTACCGTTTTACCTGTAGTGCAAATACTCTTATACCCTTGAGAGTTGCCAGGTGTCAATCTATAATTGAGGGATATATTTGGTCCACATCATATGCCCTCCACTCCCTTAGAGCTAAAATTCAGTTTAAGGGAGTAGAGTTAAGGAATCAAGGGCCTTTAGGTCAATCCTCGACCTTCTTGGGGTATGCCTTTTTGAGTTCGGCCTTCTTGAGGTCATCCAAGGCGGAAGGCCACTTCGGATTTTGAGTACTTATATGAGGTCTTTTGATCGGAGTCAATCCAAAGTGAAAGGCTTCTTGGAGTCGTCACCTCTCGGTCTTGGGCTTGGAGATTTTCCGAGGTGAAGGGTTTGGATACTTCACCTCTTTCTTCAGCTTAGCTTTGCATTCTTAAATCATCCAAGCTACTTATATTTTGACGGCTTGGATCATACGAATATTGGCTTAGGATTTGGATTCTTTGATCATCCGTGATCTACTTGGATTTTGATCTCTTGGATCATCCGAGTATTGGCTCTAAATTTGGATTCTCTGATCATCCGTAAGCTATTGGGATTTTGATCTCTTTGATTATCCGAGTATTAGCTCCAAATTTGGATTCTTTGATCATTTGTGAGCTATTGGGATTTTGAACTCTTAGATCATCTGAGTATTAGCTTCGGATTTGGATTCTCTTGGTGCTTCTTACTCGGTAGTCGAGTTTTGGCGAAAGATACCCGAGTTAAGGCTTCTCTTTTTGGAGCCTCAACTTTTACGCTCGGGTTTTAGATTATCCGAGGTGCTCACAATTTGGGACATTCACTTCGATCCTCGGCTGTAGTTCTTTTGAGGTTAAGTGATTGGCTACTTTGAAGCACTTTGCTCGGTGCTCGAGTCATAGCTCCCCTGAGATGAAGTGCCATCTAGGACCTTCGCCTCGGTTCTCGAATTACGACTCCTTTAGAGTATGAAGATTCTCGAGACCTTCACTTCGATCTTCGGTTCTTGGTGCCTCTGAGGTAAGGTGCCACTTTAGGCCTTCAGCCCGTAACTCTTCCTAAGTTAAGTCAACCCTTAGAGTTTTTTTTACGGAAGTCTAATTGAGTTGAGGCCTTCTCTTTGGGGTTGCACATTTGGACATGGGGTAATTTTACTTGAGGTTAATCCAACAAAAATATAGACAAACTTCTTTTGATTTATATCATAGTAGTAATTGCATTGGATAACTCGGCTGCTGGCCTACACTAGGAGATGATGTCAAGAATGGGCGTGTTGTTCAATCTTTCCTCGGGGCTTTGACAGAGGCTTTCATTGTTTTTTTCTCTGGCCTGCGTCGTGGCTTGCATTTTCCACTTTGGCACTCAGGGCTCTTCTTCCAAGCTAGGATTTTGTGCTCATGGCCTTGATAAATTTATTTACATATCCTCTATGGATGAGGCTCTCAATTTCAATTTTTAGGTGCCAACATTCATTCGTGTTGTGGCCATGGTCTCAGTGGAACCAAGAAAACTTCTTCATTTCTCTCTTGATTGGGTGTAATACCCATATTCGTAAAGTAAGAGTAAAGAAGTAATTTAATAAGTATGACATGGAATTAAAATAAAATATATATGAAAGGTTTATTATTTGAATAAAACAATTCTTTAAAAAAAAAAACTGGATGCGTAGAGGTATAGTTACAAAGAAAATGAAAAAAATAGGAAAAAACGTGAACATGATTGTTGCATGTAAGACACATGCAACTTTCGTGGCAAAAATTCAAGGGATGAAATGCTGTGAGACAAACTTTTGCATATATATGTATATATATATATATATAATTTAAGTTATAATATATATTCATTTCTAAATCCTGTTTGGTTTCTTCCTTTTACAATTCAAACTACTCTATTTTACTAAACACTTGGGGACCGAAAGAAAAGTTGAAAGAGCAAATTTTTGAAGAGGTTTACGGGAGAATTTTATAGAGAGTCACAGGAACCTCTAAGAAGATAGTAGGTAATAATAATGTGAAGTTTATTTTTTGAAATTTAGCATACATGAAATTTCCCGGAATTCAAAGTGAGAATTTTCAAAGGGTGTGAATTATGAAGAATTGAAGAATAAATTAAAATTTTCAATATAAATATTATGTCAAGTGTTGACGATCAGCAACTGGGAGAAATTGCTGAGAGGAGCAGAAAAGGCAATGAGGTGATCCACGGGTAGCTCTAAGTGCTACGTGGTGAGTTAAATTTACTTTAAGTAATCTAGATAAAAATGATATATGTAGTGATAATATTAAAATAAATTATTAGCTTAGGCTTTGGTGGTAGATGAAAAATTGATTGATAGGTATGATAGGAATTTTGGACATGTAGAAAATTATTATGTGAGAAATAATATTTTTAGAATAATAAGTTGATTTAATAATAAAAGCGATAAGTGAAATTCTTGATGAGCTATGGTTGATGTTTTGATACGAATTATGAGGAGATATAATTTAGTGGATCTTGACAAGCTATGAATGATGATTTGATGTGATTTATGAAGATAGGAGTTTAGTGGAATTTCTTTCAATAATAATTTGAGCACAATCAGGATAACCAATTTAAATATTTGAATTCATGTTTGTTTTTATGTTATTGTTCATATACATATTTCATATCATTGTTCATATGCATATGCATGAAATAAAAGAACCGAAAGGGGGCCGGTCTAATTGAAAAACCGTGACAGCTGGTATATACTGGAAATAAAGGAAAACTGTGACAGCCGATATATACTAGAAATAAATGAAAACCGTGACAGCTGGTATATCCTGGAAATAAAAGAATCGGGAGGGGGCCAGTCTAAATTAAAAACATGTCGACATGTGGGAAGACGTTCCCTAATAATAATTCATGCATTGCATTTGTTTTAAATGTTGATTGTATTACTGAAATGCTGAGGTGTTGTTTGTTATTGTGAATTTATTTATAGATGAATGAGTCTCACAGAGAGACTGTTATGGTGAGAAAGAAACATAGAAGTATGATATGATAAGAACCATCTAAATAGTGGACTTTATGTTGTGAACCTCATTACGAGGTAATTATGAGATAATTGATGGTCTTAAGGTGAACTAATATATAAGAAAAAGAGATTGATAGAGAATAATACTTATGATGTGTAGTGATTGTAGAATGTTATTATGAAGTTATGTGAGATATAATTGATTAAATATTGAAAGACCATTTACACAAATTGAGTACTTCTAGTAAATTTAATTCACTGAGCTTGTGAAGCTCACCCCTCATTGTACAATGATTTCAGGTAGCAAGCATGACAAATAGTTTGGTGAGTTAAGGTTCAGATGAAATCATTATCTGTAAGCCACTTACGTGTCCACATCCTTAGACTAATAAGAAAATAAAATAAAAATTTATTTGTAAATATTCATGCATTTTACGTTGTATATAATGTTTAAGTCAAAATCAGAATGATGTATCTCCCCTGTTGAGGGTTGAGGTTTGATGTAAAAATTTCTATTTGAGTTATTTTTATTGTTGCATATATGTGTCGTGCTGAGATTTTCAAAATGTGATGACACCGTCTCGGGGGTGACCAACCCGGGATGGATTGTTACATTGGGAGAGCTATGATCATTCAGGGCCAGTGGACATAGTCTTGGTTCACAACCTTTTGTTCTTGAAGTGTTGAGGGATGTGTATCTCTCATATCTGTGGCTGTTGTTCTTTGATTCCTTCCTTTTCTTGCTTGTCAGGGCTTCCTCCTTTTATCAAAAGAAAGCTTGGTCCTCCTCCGAGATCACAAACTCGTCAGCCTTTGTGATGAGGGCCGACATGGTTAGTATGTGGCTCTTTGAGAGGAAATGGTTGAAATACGAGGCTCTTTGGCCATTACCATGACTTTTTGGTTTAGGTCTCTGACTTATACTGATTGGGCAGTGAAATGGGACATATACTCGTGGAGGCTTTCATCGGCGCACAAAGTAATGCTAAGCAAACTCTCTAGAGTTTTCTTCAAACCTCGGCTACTGAAGGAATACGTGGCATATTAAACATTGAGGTCTTTGAAAGATTTAATGGAGTTTGTGGGCAGGTGAGAGAACCAAGTTCTTGCTGTCTCTCAGGGTCACCAGAAAGGCATCACCGGAAAGGCTCAACACATAAGGGATTTGAAATGGCTGTGCAACATCATCAGTGAGGTGTAGGTCTCTAGGTGGTCGATAGGGCATTTCTTCCTAATGTACAATCTCCATGGAGAGCTAGCTCAAAATTGGCGAGTAGCTTCGTATCCATTATATCTTGGGAGAATAGATGACCATGAGGCTTTAGATCATTAAAGAAGTTTACACCCTTCTCCTTCAGGGAAAGACTAAGGTGGATGTTCATCTCTTTCAACTGCTTACTAACTTTGGACTTATCTTGCTTCAATTGCTTCTTAGAAGGATAAGAATTCGACACGGACTCATCATCCCGAATGTAGTGCCGAGAACTTCATCAAGGGCTTCGTCGACTGGTCTTTTATCTTTCAATGGAGCGCCCATGACTTTTGCTTCATGTAGGTCGGTTGTTCCTTCCACTTGAGCTTACTTTTTCAAGTCGAGTACTGAAGTCTTGGGGCACAACCTCTGTCGTTCTCCTGATTGTGTCAGCAACTCGAGCTAATCACTGTCGACATCGAGTCCTACTCGGCTCAAGGATCAGCTGGGTGAACTATGCAGTGAGGTCTTTGAAGCAGTGCTGAAGGGAGTTGTACTCAGATTGGCTAACTAGGATGGCAAGGTCTTCCTCGAAAATCTTGAGCCAGGTACCATCATACGATCGCGATCTAGCCTGGAGATGGGGTAGGGCCCGCTCATCGTTCGCCTAAGGTTGATGGCGACTTCTCGAAGCTCAATGAGGATTTTTCCCATCCATCAGAGGTGGTGGTGGAGCCAATTCAAGCGGATTCGTAGTGTTGACTTTGAAGGTTGGATGAATGATACTTCTCTATGTGGAGGATGGTGGATTCTTCCTAGGTGTCATTTCTCAACAGATGAAGATTATCGAATTCCCATGGACAACGTCAATTCTGTTGATGTCGAAAATAGATCGAAAATCTAGATTGTCCTTGGAGGCTGGGTCTAATCCAATCTAGTTCGAGGTACTTGAAAAGGATGACAACCTGGAGTATTTTTCTCTGGGGGGTCTTCGATGCTTAAATCAGAGCATGACTAGATATAGCAAGGTGAAAATAAACAGGGTGTGTAAAGAAATGAGTTACCAAGAATAGTACTGCTCTTTATAGAAACTGGGATGGATAGAATTACTGTTTTACCCTCAATACAACTACCTTTGTATCTTTGAGGGTTGTCGAGCGTCAATCTTTAATTAGACGATATATTTGGTCCACATCAGCACCCTTTCACATGCCTCTGCTCTGGATTTTGTTTGTTTACTTTTGTTTCTTGGTTTGAGTAAGCTTCTTTTTTTTCTTTTGAAAGAGAGTAAGCTTTTTATTTGTTAATCAAGTGTTTTTTAAATAAAAAAATTGCAAAAACTTAATCAAACCAATTAAAATACATATTAATTGATATTTTAATAATTATTTATCTGTAATTACTAATTTTTTTAAAAAGGGAAAACATCTGACAAAATAGTGTAGATGTTTGCTCTCCTATATGGATTCTATTGGGTTGTCTTGGGCTTTCTTTATGATTTAGTACTGATTTCATTTCCATTAATAAAATTTTCTTTTGATGGTTTTATTTTTTTAAAAAAATAAGAGAAAAATAATGAAAATCGGATTTAATTGTGTTATATAGCTGGTAACTAATTAAAAGATTATATGAATCCTTTTATGGAAAAATCTCCTTAATAAGTAAAAAAAAATCACTTTCGCTTAATTATCTCTATTGAGAAAAGTGAAAATAAAACAAAAACATATATACAAAATGACTAACGTTAGTTTAAAATGAAAAATATTTAAGATAATATTCAGGGTAAAAATAATTAGTGTTGGTAACCACTAGACTATGTCGTAATGGTTATTGTCTCAAATCAAATATATTTGGATAAGTTAAGGTTTTAAGTTTGATTTTTCGTATCAACTCTTTTATAAGTAAAAAAAATTATTGTATGAACGAATAAAAATTAAAAAATGTTAAATCATCATTGTATATAAAAAAATAATAATATGAGTAAGCTCAATCCCACCTGAAAATATGTTCAAACTGATACAAAATGATAGCTAAAAAATTAAAGTTGGTAAGCTCCATCCCACCTGAAAAATATGTTCAAAATGAATAATACTAATTACAATCTTGAATGGATATGATTAATATTTTATAATGAGAGTCTCTCCATCCCACCTCTGGTAAAATCGTTGCTCCCCACCAAACATTTTATTTACACAGTAGTACAATTTCTTCTAGGTGGCAATTTCGTTTCGTTTCGGCTGGACGTATTGGTTTTAATACCAATTCAGAATGAAACATTTTAATTTTTTGTTTCATCTTTTGTTTCGATTCATGTTGATTTGTTTTAGTTAATTTTGATCATTTTGATCGAAGTATTATAATGTTGTTTTTTTTTATATTTTTAAAAATTTTAAAAGAATAATTTAAAAAAATTTCATTCTTTCATTTCAATTAGAGATTGATGTTTAAATGATAATTATTTTATTGAATTTCAAAAAAATATTTGTAATTTATTTTAAAGTAAAAATTTAAATACGATTAATTTATATATTTGAATGGTGATTATTTTCTTATTATTTATATTTATAATTATATATATTTTTTGAAATATATGTAATTTAATAAATATGTATTTAAAAATATTGTTAAATTCAAAACTATATATTAAAATAAAATAAAATCAAAACATTTTATTTAAATAATTAAATCAAAACATTGCCCAACGAAATTTATAATTTTGATTATTTTTTAAATTTCAGCCTAATAATCAATGATATGGCGGAGAGGAGTAAAACAAAAAGAAGTGATAACGTTGGTTCATTAGTCATCAATACTTATAATATTATTAAGGGTATAAAATATTATAAGCGAATATCATGTGACGAATTTGGATGTGAAATCTATGGACCCCGATAGAATCGTTCCATCAAAGGTCTATTTCTTAATTGGATTCGCTATTTGAGAGGCAAAACCGTGAAGGACTAGAATGAAAAAAGCATACAAAATGGCAAGGAAACAAAATGGTAATACTTGCCCCCGCCCTCTCTCTGTAAGCGAACCAATACATGCACTTGTTGATGCTAAAATTTTAGACAGTTGATCGCACCAATGTCTACGCATATGAAATAAAAGACGAGTTCGAGTTCTGACCTTTAAAGAAGATTATTCGATGCTTAAATTAGATTATTGAGCTTATAAAGGAATTTAAAGAATTTGAAGGAAGGCTAAAAGAATGAGATACTGTGACAGCCTAATAGCTTAAAATCAAATGAGACAAATATTTTATGAACTTAAAAAAATAAGATGCTTATTACTTGACTTAAAAATTAAAATCATTTTCATATAGTAGTGATCAGAGCCGAAGAATTCTAGAGATGGTAATTGAATGGATTCACTACAAGAAAACCGCTTATCATCGAAGGATATGTGTCTTTCGGTGATAGTGTGAAATATTATCACCGAGTGACAATTTCCTAGGTAATAATATTTTTTATACTCAGTATTAAGTTCGTAAAATATTTTAAAAATAACTTTTAGCTTTTTAATTAGAAATATATTATTACTAAAGGAATTTAATCATCAGTGTTGATAAATGAATATAAAATTAATTTTAAATTAAATAAATTACTTTCACCGAGAGATAAAAACGTATTACAAAGTAATAATACTTTTCCCACACTCTCTCTTTAAGTGAACTAATGCATACACCTGGCGATGCTGAAATTTTAGACGGTTGATCGCACCAAAGTTTACGCTCATGAAATAAAAACCTCTAAAAATTGGAGTTTTGATCTTCAAGGAAGATTATTTTATGCTTAAATTAGAATATTGAGCTTATAAAGGAATTTAAAGGATTTGAAGGAACAGTAAAATAATGAGATATTGCCTAATTTGATAGCATAAGCTTAGAATCATTTGAGACAAATGTTCTATGTACAAAAAAAAAAAAAAAGAATAAGACGCTTGTTCCTTAACTTAGAAATTATAATCTTTTTTTTATAAAGTGGAGTGGTCATAATCCCTTTAGAAAAGTGAACTCTAGAGTCTAGATATGAAAACAGGTGGATCATATTGAGCTTGGGTCGGATTATCTGGTGTATTGAGTTGTTTTGGATTTGGGTCGTTTCAAGCTTGGATCATTAATTTCAGGTTTAGATTGTTTTGACCTTAGGTCATTTTGAGTTTTTGCTCATTTAAGTTGCGGGTTGGTCGGGTCTCAAGTCATATAAAGTTTCGAGTTATTCGGGTTGCAAATCATTTTGGGTTTTATACGGGTTCAAGTTGACCTTTTGAGTCGCCTCAATTTTCCTTTTTCTTTTGCAATGTCTTGTGCTGTCATTATAGTTCTTATTTAGGTTCGAGTTGACCAACTAAGTTATCTTATTTTAATTTTTTATAAATTTTAAAGTAATTAAGTTCACAAGGCACTTTAGTAATAATTTATTATATAAAATTTTTTCTCTATTTTTTTTCTTTTGTTGATAACATAATATATTAAAATCTAAATTTAAATCGTGGTAAAATGATTGATTAACAAAGCAAATGTGGGACAACAAAAACGGGAGTGAAAGCATGAAAGCACGAATTTTTAAAATTTTGTAAAAAAAAGCGTCTAGAGAGCACTTATATGATATTATTTTTGTTAATTTTTATTATATCAATACAATTAAAAACCCATGCAAAATGTAATGTAAAACTTTTTGAAAGTAGTTATAATCAATATATTCACACGAAGAATCATGTCATTAATAATTTCAAGTAAATAGAGTGTTTATTTTGATAATTTTTAAATTTTGAATTTTTTTAATTTACCGTATTTTAGTTGTTGAATTTAATTTATTTCTTTGACAGCACGGCAAAGGAGCATGTGCAATGCCTGATGGATTGCAGGTTCGCGTCCGAAAGCGTGAATTTATCTCAGTTGGTCAGCCACAAAATTATTGTAGTATTTTTTTATATTATAATGTTATACCATCTATTTTATTTAAATATGAAAAACATGTAAAACGATGTGGTATTGCATTCATATAAATATTAAATATTGACAAAAACTATATTCCATTGATATTGGAACAAAAATATTTAAGAGAAAAAAGCTTAAAGTTAAAAATGAAAGGGTAAACAGTAACTCTTATACCATTTTGTCAATATACTTTTTGTTTGACTATTTATAACATTTCAAATATTTTTAAAAATATAAACATAAAAAATTATACATGATATATATAAACAATTTTTTTATATAGAAGTATAAGACAAAGTTATTGAAACTAATATATTGATAATTAGTAATTATAATATAGTTAATAAAACAATAAGATTATGAAAAGTTATTATTTAAATTATAGAAATATCAACATATTTTTCTACTATTTGTGGAACCGATAATTGTAAAAATAAATAAACAACTTACAATATAGTGTTTCTTATTAAAATAAATTCAGTGCTCATTTTACCAATATTTTAATTATAACTATGACTACATGTCTATAAGAAATAAAATTTCTACTTTATTTCCATCAGTTTAACAAGAAATTATTTTTTACAAAATAAAGACCAGGCTAATTTGGGTTGTTTTGGGTTTCGAGTTGGTTTGCTCGGGTTTTGAGTTTTTTGGGGTTTCAGGTTGTTTGGGTTCAAATCATTTTGGATATTTTCGAGTTTCAGATGCTTCGAGTTTGAGTTGAATCGAGTTCGAAATTTATTAGTTTAATATATTTTCAGGTTCCAACTTAATTGAGTCAGATCAGATTTTACCATATCTAGTAAATCCTACTTGGTTCCTAATTTCCTATTACGATGGAACCACAAAAAAACTATTTTTAACTAGAGATTTTGAAGTGAAATTACTTCCCTCATCTTAGGTGGAATGTACAACTTTATTCTTTTATAAGAAGTTATAATTTGCCTTCTAAGTGCCATGTGTCGTGATTGTGTGATTAGTTGATGTCTTCAAGGTGGAAAATTTCTCTTATATTTTTTTAGCCTCTTATTTAGGTTGCAATGTCTTCGAAGTGTAAGGAAATGGGGGATAGGTAGACGTAAGAGAAGTTGATGAGGTCTTTCACCTTCAGGGAAATGGTGGTGAGGATGGCCGATGAGGGAGAGAGGCCCATTTTCTCTACAATGGAATTTCCTAGCAGGGTGACCAGAAAGAACTTAAAGGGCTTGCGTAATGAGAAGGGTTTTCCTTCTTCAATCTATTTTCGAGTCCTGGTCTTCAAGAAAAAGCACGTGTTTATGCCAAGGGTCAGTGTGCTATGTATTTGTCGACTTTGGAAGCGGGGCTTGTACTCACTTTGCATCATTTTACAAAGGACATATTGAAGTGGTATGGTGTGGCTCCTTCCCAGTTAACGTCAAACTCTTAGTACCGATAACTAGGTTCATTATCTCTTGCGTCAAGCTCGACCGACCTTTTTCCCTTGATTTTTTTGGTACTGTACCTTTCTTTTCAAGCGCTCTACTTAAGAGGTGGGCTGGTTCAAGCTGAGTCACCGATCCAAAATAAAAGTGGTAATAGAACATCCCTCTAAAGTGAAAAATTAGAAGGAGAAGTTCATGACAGGCCATCGGGTTTCAAGACCAAGGGCGGGTTAGGCTGATTCATTCTAGAGAAGCCTAAGTTGGACGAAGAAGACAAGGAGACCTTTCCTCAATTGATCACAAGCCCTCTAACTTTGCATGACCTTATCACTGGGGTACTCACGGAGGCTTATACCATTAGGGTTCTAGGGTAGCCTCTTCCCCATGGCTTTCTTGATACTGTCAAAGACGATGGTGGATGATGGTATGTCGGTCACTTGTCTTTTCATTCATGCCCGCGTAGTGTTTAACTTGTGTTTTTATTGTTTGCAAATATGTTTGACAGAACCGCTTTATTTGTGGATGATGATTTGATACTTCGGCAAGAAAAGAGGCTCCAAGAAGCTAAGGATGTCAGGGATGCCTAGTTTGTTGGAGGTGATAAGAGGTCCATTACTGCACCTCCTTGCTCAATGGCTTATGATCAAGTGGTGACTTCTCTAGCATCCCAAGTCTATGGTTATCCTTCGAGTTAGTGATATCCTCCTAGAGTGCGTAAGTTTTGAAGCAAGTCCCCTTCAACTGATGCAGGGATTGATCAGACTACCATATATACCTTTGTGTGCTCCTTTCAACCATTTGACTCCGCTCGTTACGTCCGTGGGTGGCGTATTAAGGAATAAGACACCTATTTGGGTGACTGATAGGTGCTTAAATATTCATATTTAAGCCCCCTTATTTACATTTGTTAGGTCCTTAATTACGTTAATTTTATCTCTTTTACTCCATTTGTGTGTTTTACATGTTTTTATAGGGTCTTGGAGAAAAAGAAGCAGTTTTGGCACTTAAAGGAAGAAGCCTAGAATCCCTGGAGCAGTCTCTGGACAAACTGCGATCGATTGCAATATGCAATGCGATCGAGCGCACATTGCAATCGTGCGCACAGAAGAGGGATTGAGCGCAGCACTGCGATCGAGCGCAAGACGTGTGTGATCGAGCGCACATATACGGGCGTGAACAGTAAACTATAGAACCCTGTTTTGGAAATAAAGAGTTTTTGTCGGTTTAGGAAGTTTAGGGTTTCCTGCACCTCTTAGGACTTCTCAAAGACCTATAAATACACCTGTAAAGCACACACAATACACGACAACTTAGAGAACACTTCTCTTAGCTTTTACTTGGAGTTGTAAGCTTTGGGAGAGAATTGACGCCTCTTCTCTCGAGTTTATTCTTCTCTTTATGTTTAGCTTATATATGATGTTTTTAGACAACATGTGTAACTAACTTTCTTATAGGGCTCGATTGAAGCCCTAGTTATGCTTTCTCATATATTTATGCATTTATAAATCTTTGCCAATAGCCTTTATTATGTTGCTTAACTTGATTAATGCCTGTGTTTATTTAAGTTCCTCATATGTATGTGTATGGCCAGCGTATGCATGTGGTATGGACCTATTAGTTAGATCAATTTGGATGACCGAGTCCTGGGTCTAACATTAGTAACAAGGGATATCTTATCCGGATACCCGGGTTAATCAACATGGGAAACCGAGAGTAGATAACATGCCCTAGGTCTCATGTGGTTGTCGATTTCCATAGTACTTATGTTTTCTTAAGGAACAACTCAAACAGATACCATGCTGAATCCCTTAAGGAAGAAAAGAGTTAGAGTAGATACCATGCCTAACTCGTTGCTTAGGGAAATCAATAGCTTAAGGAGTAAATACCATGCCCTTAGGTTGGCAACCAGTAGATATACATGATAAGGCTTGTGCACTGATACCTTATACAATTGGGAAAGTATGACTAGTGGTGGATATCAAAGCCCTATGTCTTTATTATTATTAAATCACACACAACAGTTATTTTATTTATTTTTACTTAAAGAAACTAATTCTAAAAACCGAACTTTACCAATCCCTATGGAGATGACCTTGCTTTCGCATACTATACTACATTGTTGACCTTGTGCACTTGCAAGTAAAACTAGTGCGATTATCTGCTTAATTATTTAGGTATATAATCGCTTAACAAGTTTTTGGCGCCGTTGCCGGGGATTGCGCTAAAAGTTCATTTTAGGATTACTTTCGTTTAATCATTATTATTATTACTTTATTTTTACCATCTTTGTTTTATCAAAACCTAATCAAATTCATTTTCTGTTTCAGGTACGTAAACCCTAAATCACACTTTCTGTGGTACTTGCGATCGATCGCAACCTCCTGTGCGATCGAGCACATTTAGGGCAGAGAGTTACCTGAGCAGCAGAGTTGCACTGCTACACTGAAGCCGGTTTTCCTGATTTATGCACGGACTACGATCCTGACATCCAACATTCTTTCCCCTTGATCCCGAGCTTGAGCGGACTATCCGACAAAAGCTAAGGAACAACTTCGAGGAGAACGAAGAAGAAAAGTTGAGAAGGAACCACAAATGGCGGAACAGCTCGAGAACCAGCAACCACCTGCACGAGTACCAATGAAGCACTCCTTCATCCCTCGGAACATTGATCAACCATCATGCATTGCATATCAACCTGAGGCGGTGGGAAATTATTACATATCTCCGCAAATCTTGAATGATTTGACTCATTTTAGAGGCACTCTAATGAAGATCCACACTTGCACCTCCGAGAATTTTTTGATCTTTGCAAGTTCCAGCACATACAAGGACTAAACCAAGAAGGAATAAGGTTGATTCTGTTCCCTTTTTCCTTGAAAGATAATGCTAAACTTTGGTATAATTCTTTGACTACAGTTTTCATCCACACTTGGGAGGAGTTGGCAAGCAAGTTCCTGAAGAAGTTCTTCCCAGCCCAAAAGACGAGACAAATGAGAAAGGAGATCCAGTCCTTCCAACAAAAGGATGGGGACCTTTTCTTCGAAGCATGGGGACACTTCAACGAGCTGCTACTGAAATTCCCACACCACAACTTACCTCAAGATGAACTGGTACAAGCATTCTATGAAGGTTTAAATGATACTAACAAATGTATTGTTGATTCAGGTTGTGGAGGAGTCCTGATGGAGAAAAGCAGTGAAGAAGTAATGGAGCTCTTCGAAACCCTCAGCGAGCACACCTAGCAATTCTTCTCTCGAGGTAGACATGTGACCAAGGGTAAGAGTATGTATGAGGTAAATGTAAATGGAGGATCTTCCCCTCAAATGGCAGCAATGGAAAAGAAACTAGACTTATTGGTAAAAGCCATGACTGTTCAAACTGCCTCATCTAGCCTATCATCTACCCCACTCCAGGTATGTGCAATATGTTCCCAATATGATCATAACACTGATACTTGTCCGTTGTACTCATCTACATATCCAGAACAAGCCAATTACGTGGGACTTAACAACTACCCACCAAAGAACAACCCATGTGCCAACACATACAACCCTGGATGGCGAAACCACCCAAATTTCTCGTGGAGCAACAACCAGAACAATCAAGGACAGCAACGAAACCCCCATCCCACTGCTCATGCTACTCCTGAACTAAAGAAGAACGACCTTGAAAGTCTAGTAAGACAACTGGTGACATCACAAGAACAATTCATAACTCAGCAGAAACAGACCACTGCAGCACATACGCAAGCAATTCAAAGACTAGAGGTACAATTGGGGAAACTAGCTAAAGAGCTCAGTGACAGAAAGCAAGGAGAGCTCCCAGCTCAAACATTACCCAACCTTGGGGGGTGTCAACAACTAAATGCTGTGACAACCCTGAGAAGTGGAAAGATCATAGGCATAGATGAGCCTGCACGAGCATCTCCTAACAAAGCATCCACCTCTAAGGTAAGTGAGATGGAAAAGGTAAATATACCCCCACCATTTCCTCAAAGGTTAGTGAAACCTAAGAAAGAGACCAAATTAATTGACATTTTTGAAACCTTGAAAAAGGTAGAAATTAATATTCCTTTGTTAGATGCCATTAAACAAATTCCTACATATGCTAAATTTCTAAAGGATTATTGCACTAACAAAAGGAGGTTTCAGGAACATGAGACGGTTGCCTTAACCGAAGAGGTAAGTGCTGTGCTTCTAAGAAAACTACCACCTAAACTGAAAGATCCGGGTAGTTTTACGATTCTCTGCAGGCTAGGTGACCAGCTATTTGAGCATGCACTATTGGATCTAGGAGCGAGCGTTAACCTGCTGCCATACAGTGTGTACGAGACACTAGGTTTGGGGGAGCTTCAACCGAACTCCGTCACTTTGCAATTAGCTGACCGAAGCATCAAGCGACCAAGAGGTATCTTTGAGGACGTGTTGGTAAGAGTAGGTAAATTCATTATACCTGCTGATTTTGTAGTATTAGATATGGAAGAATGTACTTTACCATCACCTCTCCCCATTATCCTAGGACGCCCCTTTATGATAACTGCTATACTAACATTAGTGTAAAAAGGGGAGTAGTCACTATGAAAGTAAATAATGAGGAGATAAAATTTAAAATATTTAATACATCAAAATCAGTCAATGAGGAAAATGAATATTCTAATATGAGCCTCATGCAAGATATTGTTGAGGAAGTTTCTCAGTCCATCACACTGTTCAATTGGAGACTATCCCCAACCATAAGGACACAAGAGTGGACATTAGGCCGGAGGAGGACAATGTGATTAAAGACGTCAATAAAGCTGTGAACCTTTTCAAGAACACACCAAAGCCTTTCAGTAAGTATGATATTCAATTTGAACCTCATGCACTTACTGACACTACCTTTACTTACTTTATTGACCAGGCATCAAAATGGGAGATGAAGCAACCATCAAAAGCACTTGAATCACCGGATGTGGGCACAAAGTGCTTCCTTCCAAACAACTAGCACTGTAGCTCAAGAGTGCTTGAGCGAGTTCATTTCAATTATTCATACAGCTCAAGCATCTCTACAGAGGTTAGTGGTACTGAGGCCACTAACACATGGTAAGGTTGTACTGTTCCAAAATTATCATTTATAGCTAAGGTAAATTTTCTTTTTTGCACATGCACACTTTGTGCGATCGATTGCAACATTCTATGCGATCGAGTGCAAGAGTGAGATTGGACGTGCCAGTCAATGTGCTCGAGTGCACAAGTGCGATCGAGCACATCCCGTGTGCGATCGAGCGCACTCGTGGCAGAAGGTTTAGATATAAATCTGCAAATTTTCATTCACACTCACTCACTATCTCAGTGTTCACTCACTCCCTTTCACACAAGACTCACACTCTCACACTCACACCCTCACACTCAACCGTTCTCACTCACACTCTCCACTTCACAATCACCTCCATCCTCACTGCCCATCACCACTGACATCCACTATCACCACCATCATCAGCCATTTTCGCCACATACACCCCCCCTATTACCCATTACCCATTACATCTATACACAAGGTACCCATTTCGATACACATACATGAATTTTTAATATGTTTTAATTACTTTTCAAGTATAAATAGATGTATCTTGTGAATGATTGGGTGCTTGTCTGTTTGCAGGAGGTTGGGATCACATTCAAATCCTTAAGACCATAGCTTGGTCTTTTGGTGCACACAAGCTGTTCGAGGAAAAGCCTGACCGTGTGCGATTGAGCGCACAACATTTTGCGATCGAGTGCATAACCAGTGTGCGATCGAGCACACCCCCTTAAAATCGATCGCAAATCAGGCAGAAAGTACAGAAAAGCATGTCTAGACCATCTGTTTCTACTTCTGGTGCATCCAACAGTCGTGCTTCGTCATCCCGGCCCAGCATAAAGCAATGAGAGCTTATATTCGAGACCATCTTCGCCATCGATGACGTATTCCGACACATGGACGCCACTCAATGGGCCGTCCAAGCATTCCGACATCGAGGATTGAAGAGGTTGTTTAAGCCGGTCTGCTCCACTTCTTACTCGCAGCTCATAGTCCAGTTCTGCCCAAGCCTATCATTTGACTGCAGCAGACCGGGAGTTCTCACTTTTTCAGTCCGGGGCACACCCATTGAGGTGACTAGTGCTGATATAGCCGTTGCTCTTCATTGCACCGATGAGTCCCCTCATGAGGACACAGATATCGAGGAGTAGCTGGAGTCCTTTGCCCTGGCTGAGATCATCACAGACATATGCGTTGGCCAGTATACAGACAGGCATAACAATGCGGCCAGCCAGTCCAAGCTGCCTCCACGACTATGGCTTGTCGATACGATCCTGCAGCGTAATGTGTGTCCATTGGGGCACAAGACATAGCGGCAAGACCAGTTTCTCCAGTCCTTATATGCCTTCCATAGAGGCCACTGGTACTCCATCCCGGCTGTCATTTGGAGCCAGCTGCACAAGTTTTGGGATCACGTACATGGCTGTCAGACCACCATAGCCAATGCTTAGGGCCTCCCTTTCCCATTCCTACTCTCCTCCATCCTCAAGAAGAAGGGGATTAAGGGGACCTATAGCGACGTGCTAGTGTGAGAGCATCCTTTCTTCGGAAAGGCTCAGTGGACACATAACATCTCGCATATGCCACGAGGACTCCCGGCACCCGCTCCAGCAGCTAAAAGAGTTGAGGAGGATCACATGGAGACCGAGACCCCGGTCATTAGCCCAGTACGTGAGGAAGACCATTCAGACATGGGACCCACCGAGTCCCAGCACTTCCTAGCTGAGCTATCCTCCTTTCAAGGTGAGGTCTATGCTGTTACCACACTCGTGCATCAGCACATGGATAGTTTGGAGGTACGGTTAGCAAAACAAGAGGCTATGCTACAGGTCATTCTTGATCGCCTACCTCCAACACCCGGTACTTCTTTGACTGCACCACCTGATGATCAGTAGTGAGAGGATACCACGTCTGGCTGAAGATGTTAAACTTAGAGCTCATGGGAGGCACCCCAAAGCATATCCTTTTTCTTAGTTTATTTCATTTTATTATTCGTATTTCCTAGTTTATTTTTCTATCTGTTTATTATTACTTGTTTTTCATTTTATGTTTGTTTTTCTTTCTTTTTCAAGGACAGTGTGAGTGCATCCAGTTGAAGTTTGGGGGCGTGCTACGAGTCATGCCAGCCATCAGTTCTCCATCTCTCAGGTCAGCTCCTTCCATACTATTCACACATTAGAGACAATGTGCAATTTAAGTTTGGGGGTATGGGGACACATTCACACACTCACTGTGTCCTACTTTTTTCTGTTTTGTTGTTATTTTCATAGATAAATGCATGTTTATTTTGTCCAATAAACTTTTTTTTTTGTGATCTAAACAAAATTTTATGATTTGACTTCATCAGCGAGCTTAATGCTTTGAACATATAGGCCAAATAATCAAGTTTTGAACCTAGATCACTGCCTTTTAGACATTTAAGGATTCACAAGTTTTACTTAAACTATCACGAGCACATTAGCACATAATTGTGTAGGGTATGACATGTTATTTTGATTGGTATGTTTCTTTTACTTGACTGTGAACTAGATGACCTATTAGATTTACATTTTGGCATATGAAAATAGAAAAGATTGATTAGCGCCCAAAAAGAAAAAAAAATGCTCCTAATAATCAATAAAAACAAATCTTCCGCTGAGTAACTGGCCCTCTTGCCTCAGTAAGCATTGAGTGTCACGTCAAAAGGTGGAAAATTCTAAGTGATCATTAAAAAGAACTTTTCGCTGAGTAACTGGCCCTCTTACCTCAGTAAGTATTGAGTGTCACATCAAAAGGTGGAAAATTCTAAGTGGTAGCATTAAAACCAGTTAGTTTCGTAGCCTTGTTGACTCGAGCTAGTAAGTCCTTAGGGGTGTGTTTACACCTAATGCCCTAAAACCATCTGGTTTGGGAGTCATTGGCTAACCGCTCGTTACACGAGTCAACAAGAAAGCTTAAGGGAACTAACTTGGCAAAAATCTCACAAATAAAAGTCTATGCCATATTTGTTGACTCTAATAGGAAATTTGGTGAATCTTGAGTCATCGAAACACTACACGTTTGAATTTCTTGGAAACCCAATCTTTTGTGTGCTAGTTCACCACACACCAAAGTCGAGCTTGTGATGTCTTAAATTGCCTTATGAAAGTGATTTGCGTTCAAAACTCTTATTCATTGCAAAAATATGTTTATATCTGTTAAGCATGCTCATGAATGCGCATCATAGTTTTGTAAGATCTAAACTTTTGTTGGACACCATGAACATTTGATTTATCTATTTTTTCGTTTTAGTTTTTAATTTAATATTGCTAAGAGACTAGCAATATGTAAGTTTGGGGGTGTGATAGGTGCTTAAATATTATATTTAAGCCCCCTTATTTACATTTGTTAGGTCCTTAATTACGTTAATTTTATCTCTTTTACTCCATTTGTGTGTTTTACATGTTTTTATAGGGTCTTGGAGAAAAAGAAGCAGTTTTGGAACTTAAAGGAAGAAGCCTGGAATCCCTGGAGCAGTCTTTGGTGTATATTCCTTAAGCTATTGATTTTCCTAAACAACGAGTTAGGCATGGTGTATACTCTAACTCTTTTCTTTCTTAAAGGATTTAGCATGGTGTATACTAAGTTGTTCCTTAAGAAAGCATAATATCTGTGGAAATCAAAAAACACACTAGGCCTAGGGCATGGTATATACTCCTGGTTTCCCATGTTGATTAACCCAAGAACCCGACGTGGATTTCTTTTGTTACTATTGTTAAACCTAGGACTCGGTTATCCAAAGTGATTTAACTAACTAGTCCATACCACATGCATATGTTGGTCAGGAAAACACATATGAGGAATTCAAGAAAACAGGCAGTAATCAAGTTAAGCATCATAATGAAAATATCATAAAGGCACCAATATTGAATTATTGAATAAACATAATCAGGGCTTCAATCAAGCTCTACTAGAAAATTAGTTACACATGAGTTTGATGTTAAACATCTTCATTAAGTAAAATAGAGAGGAAAGAATAAACCTGGAAGAGCTTCCTTGAAGAGTCGTTAATTCTTCTACAAAATCCCTCATAGATAATCCTCCCCCTATTTATGTGTTTACATGCCTATTTATAGAGTTTAGGAACACCTGGAAACCCTAAAACTCGTAAAAGAAAACCCTACATTTATTCGAGCGCATGTTCGCTCGAGCCTTCTTCTTGCGCGCGCGAGCGCAGGTGCGCTCGATTCTTGGCTTAGGCACTTGAGCACTGTTGCGCTCGATCACAAGTCTCTGTTCTCAATCACACTAGGCAGACTCCAACTTTTCCAGATTTGCTCTTTAAGCCAGATAATTCCATAATGCTCCATTTTCTCCAAAAACGTAGAAAAACACAGAAAATAAAGAAAAGAAATAAAATAGGATGAAATAACACAAACTAGGAACTTAACAAATGTAAATTAAGGGGCTTAAATATTAATATTTAAGCACTTATCACGCCCCCAAACTTACATATTGCTACTCCTTTAGTAATACGAAACTAAAAACTAAATGAAAAACAAAGAGCACAAAGATAAATCCATCTAACATGGTATCCAAAATTTAAGTATCACACAAAACCATGATATTCATTCATGACCAAACTTAAAAAATATAACCCATCTTCGCAATGAATAGGAAATCTAAAATCTAATTACTTACAAGAGGCAAGCGAAGACATCACAAGTCCAAATTAGTGTAAAGTGAACTAGCACATAAATATGAAGCTTCCAAATAATTCTAATGTGCAATGTCTCCATGTCTCAAGATTCACCGAATTTCCTATCAGAATGAACAATAATGGCATAGTTTTATTTCCTTCTTTCTTTTATTATGAGACTCTGCCATGTTTAGTTCCCTTAAGCTTTCTAATTGATCCATGTAGCGAGTGTTGAGTCAATGACTCCCAAACCAGATGGTTTTAGGGCATTAGGTGTAAAGATACCCCTAAGGACTTACTAACTCAAGTAAAAAAGGCTACGAAACTAAAATGGCCTTAATGCAACCAAGCAAAATTCCCACATTTTGACGTGAACACTCACTAATTATTGAGGCAAGAGGTCCAGTTACTCAGTGAAAAGTTTATCAATGATCATTATGAGTGAAATTCCTACTTTTTGATGTGAATACTCACTGCTTACTGAGGCAAGAGGTCCAGTTACTTAGTGGAAAGTTTATCAATGATCATTATAAGCATTTTTCTCTTTTTGTGAAATTTTTTTTCTACTTTTTTATGCCAAAGTGTCTATCCAACAAGTCATCCGATTTCAGCTCAGCCATGGAAACATACAAATTAAAATCACATGTCATACCTCACACAATTATGTGCTAATGTGCTCATGTCAGATTAGATCAAACATGTGAATTCTCAAATGCCTAAAGTAAGTAACTAAACTTTAAAACTCTATTATCATATCATGTGTTCAAGATTTTAAGCTCACCAATGAAATCACATCACAATATTAATTTAGATCAACCAAAATTTCAAAACAACATGAGCATGCATTTATCTTCTCTTTTAAACAATAATAAATAAAAAAAACTAGGACAAAGTGTGTGTAAATGTGTCTCCCATACCCCTAAACTTAAATTACACATTGTCCCCAATGTGTGAATAACATGAAATAAGCTAACCTGGGAGATGGAGAACTAGTTGGACTGGCATGGCTCATATCACACCCCCAAACTTGACCTGATGTACACGTTGTCCCTGAAAAATAAATACTAAAGTAATACTGGAAAACAAAAAGTACGAAAAATAAACAATAACAAGAAATATGAAAAACAATAAAAACATAAAGGATATGCTGTGGGGTACCCCCCATGAGCGCTAAGTTTTATGTCTTCAGCCAGACTGTTGGAGAGGCCTTAAGGAAGTGCACAACTTCAATGATATTATCAGTAACATATTTAGATTTAGGCTCAATATCTGATCTTGTGAAACTATGGTTGAGGGTGGTCTTCAGTGGATCAATGTGATGGACTTGAAAAGCTTGCTCAACAACACCTTGCATCATACATTCATTAAAGCATTCCATATCATCCTAAGGTAATTTCAATGCATCAAATATTTTGAATTTTATCTTCTCACCATTTACCTTCATACTTACAATAACCTTTTTTTACACAAGTTTTTGTATCAGCATTTCTCATAAAGAGTCTTCCTAAGATGATGGGCAAAGGTAATGGCATCGGAGATTCTTCCATATCTAATACAATAAAATCAGTAGGTGGAATAAATTCACCTACCTTTACCAAGACATCCCCAAGAATACCTCTTGGTCTCTTGATGCTTCTGTATGCCAATTACAAGGTGATGGAAGTTGGTTGAAGCTCCCCCAAATCCAGTGTATCGAATACAGTGTATGGTAGCAAATTGACTCCCACCCCTAGATCTAGTAATGCCTGCTCAAAAAGGTAGTCACCTATCTTACAAGAATGGTAAAACTACCTGGGTCTTTTAGCTTTGGTGGTAGTTTTCTTAACAACACCACACTTACCTCTTCAGTTAAAGCCACTATTTCATGCTTCTGAAAAATTCTTTTATGAGTGCAACAATCTTTCAAAAATTTGGCATATGCAAGAATTTGTTGAATTGCATCTAATAAAGGAATGTTAATCTTTATCTTTCTCAAAGTTTCAAAAATATCAAGCAATTTACTTTCTTTCTTTGGTTTTACTAACCTTTGAGGGAAGGGTGGTGCATTCACCTTCTCCTTTTCACTTACCTTTGATGTGGATGCTTTATCTGGAGATGCTTGTGCAGGCTCATCAGCTCCTATGATCTTACCATTTCTAAGAGTTGTAATAGCCTTCAGTTGCTGAAGTCCTCCTAGATTAGGTATTGTTTGGGCTGGAAGTTCACCTTGTTTTCTTCCACTTAGCTCCTTAGCCAATTGCTCCACTTGGACTTCCAGTCTTTGAATAGCTTGCTTATGCTTTGCATTTATTTGTCTTTGCTCAGTCTGAAATTGTCTTGCTTTTGCCATAAACTGATATTGCGAAGCCATCGGTTGTTATTGTTGAGTTGCCAATTGCCTTACAATACTATCTAGGTCACTCTTCTTTGATTTCGGAACTGATTGGACTGCTTGTTGGGAGTTTCTTTGCTAACCTTAAAGGTTCAAGGCATTCTGATTGGTATTCCATGAAAAGTAGGGGTGGTTTCGCCATCCTGGATTGTAGGTATTGGCATATGGATTGTTCTTGGGAGGATAGTTGTTCGGTCCCACATAGTTTGCTTTCTATTGATATGTAGATGTATACAAAGGGCAAGTTTCATTAGTGTGATCAAAATAAGAACATAGAGCACATACCTAGAGTTGTATGGCTCGTGGACTAGGTGGGATGTTCTGAGCAATCATGGTTTTTACAATCATATCTAGCTTTCTTTCCATAGCAGCCATCTGATTTGGAGATCCACCATTTAAGTTCACTTCATACATACTCTTGCTCTTAACTCCTTGTCTCCCTCTAGATGAGAACTATTGGGTGTGCTCACTTAATGTCTCAAAAAGCTCCATGGCTTCTTCATTTCTCTTTTCCATCAGCGCACCTCCATAACCTGAATCCATAATACCTTTATTCATATCACTCAAACCTTTATAAAAAGCTTGTACCAGCTCATCATGAGGTAGATTGTGATATGGACACTTGAGAAGCAGCTCATTGAAGTGTCCCCATGCTTCAAAGAAAAGGTCTCCATCTCTCTATTGGAAAGATTGAATCTCCTCCCTCATCTGTCTTGTTTTTTGTGCTGGGAAAAAATTCTTTAGGAACTTACTGGATAGCTCTTCCCAAGTATGGATAGAAACTATAGGCAATGAATTGTACCATAATTTAGCATTATCTTTCAATGAAAAAAGGAAAAGAATTAACCTGATTCCCTTTTGATCTATGCCCCGGATGTGCTGGAACTTGCAGAGATCAAAGAATTCCCGAAGATGCTAGTGTGGATCCTCAGTAGGTGTACCCTTGAAGTGAGTCAAAGCACTGAGTATCTGCGGGGATATGTAATAATTGCCTTCTACCTCCGGTTGATAAGCAATGCATGAGGGTTGGTTGAGGTTTTGTGGGATGAAGGATTACTTCATGGGTCTTTGCTCTGGTGGCAGTTGGTTGTCAAGCTGTTTCGTCATCAATGCCTCTCCCTCGAATTCTTCTTCTTCCTCCTTAACGTTGTCTCTAAGCCTTTATCGAATAGTCCGCTCAATCTCTGTATCGAGTAAAAAGATGGTTGGATTCCTGGATCGAAGCCTTTGCAAGAATCAACTGTAACTCTTTAGTGCAGCAGTTTCAGTGCTGCTGTTCGGGTAGACTTGCGCTCGATCGCTCCAAGAACTGCGCTGGATCACTATAGTATGGTGCTCGATCGCAATGCCAGGAACTACTCTGCTGCAGACCTGAAACAGAAAAACAAAAAGAAGGTAAAAATTAGATTTTTGATTAAAATAAAACAGAACGGAATAATAAAACTAAACGAAAATAATTCTAAATAGAATTTTAGTGCAATCCCCAGCAACGGTGCCAAAAACTTGTTGTGCAAAAATCTACCTAAATTAATAAGCAAATAATTGAACATTTTACTTGCAAGTGCACAAGGTCAACATAGTATTATAGTGTGCAAGTGCGAGATCATTCTCACGAGGATTCGTAAATTTTGGTTTAGAATTAATTTCGCAATATAAAACAAGAGAAATAATAAATGAGTTTGATTCGATAATGATAAAAGTGTAGGGACTTGATATCCACCACTAATTATGCTTCCACAATAAAACAATATACCAATGCTTTAATCACGTTATGAATTCCTAATGTTGTCAACCTAAGGGCATGGTGTATACTCCATAAGCTATTGATTTCCCTAAACAAAGAGTTAGGCATGGTGTATACTCGAACTTTTTTCTTTCTTAAAGGATATAGCATGGTGTATACTAAGTTGTTCCTTAAGAAAGCATAATATCTGTGGAAATCGACAAACACACTAGGCCTAGGGCATGGTATATACTCCTGGTTTCCCATGTTGATTAACACAAGAACCTGGCGTGGATTTCTTTTGTTACTATTGTTAAACCCAGAACTCGGTCATCCAAATTGATTTAACTAGCTAGTCCATACCACATGCATATGTTGATCAGGCAAACGCTTATGAGGAATTCAAGAAAACATGCATTAATCAAGTTAAGCATCATAATGGAAATATCACAAAGGCACCAATATTGAATTATTGAATATACATAATCAGAGCTTCAATCAAGCCCTACTAGCAAATTAGTTACACATGAGTTTGATGTTAAACATCTTCATAAAGTAAAATAGAGAAGAAAGAATAAACTTGGAAGAGCTTCCTTGAAGAGTCGTCAGTTTTTCTGCAAAATCTTTCCTAGACAATCCTCCCCTTTATTTATGTGTTTACAGGCCTATTTATAGAGTTTAGGAACATCTAGAAACCCTAAAACTTGTAAAACAAAACCCTACATTTATTTCCAAAATAGGAACAATCGTTTTAATATTCACTGATGCACGTGTGTGCTCGATCACAGAATGGTGCGCTCGAGCTTTCTTCTTGCGCGTGAGAGTGCATGTGCGCTCAATCCTTGGCTTGGGCACTTGAGTGCTGTTGTGCTCAATCGCACATCTCTGTGCTCGATCGCACTAAGCAGACTCCAACTTTTCCAGATTTGCTCTTTAAGCAAGATAATTCCATAATGCTCCATTTTCTCCAAAAACATAGAAAAACACAGAAAACACCTAAAGGAAATAAAATAGGATCAAATAACACAAACTAGGAACTTAACAAATTTAAGTTAAGGGGCTTAAATATGAATATTTAAGAACTTATCAAGTTGATGAAGAGATTGTACCCACATGCGGACAATAGCCACCTCGACTATACTGAAGCGATTGAGGCTTAAAAGTACTCTCTCGAACATATGAAGTGTTATATTCCGATGAGATGAAGTTGAAGAAGGTCTTTCTATGGTCATTTCAGGAAACACCTACGATGAGTCCGGATGGATCCACTCATCAGATGCATCCCCTCCCCTTAGCATAGGTGGTGAAGAGCATTTAAGGCCTTGAAAATAGTTGTTGTAAAGGCCTATGTTGTTCGAGTTGAATTTAATAGAGGAAGTGAGACAATACAAAAAGAAGAAAATTGTATTGAATGGTGTGTTTTGCTTACAAGGGAGGTATTCTATTTATAGCCTAATTTAAGGGGAATGTTACCCATTCTAACCGATGTGGGACTAACATATACATTGTATATATATATATACACATATACACACACACACATTAACATCCCCCCTTAAACTCAAGGTGGTAAAATGGAGACCAACTTGAGTTTGGAAACTAAATCCTGAAGGCACACACACACACATTAACAGCCCCCCTTAAACTCAAGGTGGTAAAATAGAGACCAACTTGAGTTTGGAAACTAAATCCTGAAGGCGTCCAAGAGGATGTGTTTTAGTGAAGATATCAGCAGTTTGATCGGTGGAAGAAACTGATAATAGTCAAATAGTCCCATGGGTGAGATGATAGCGCACAAAGTGACAATCAATCTTAATGTGTTTTGTGCGCTCATGGAATACATCATTGTAAGCAATCTGTATAGCACTTTGATTATCGCAGCTGATGATAGTGGCAGTAGAATGAGTGACGCTGTCGTGCAAAAAATCTACCTAAATTAATAAGCAAATAATTGAACAGTTTTACTTGCAAGTGCACAAAGTCAACAGAGTAGTATAGTGTGCAAATACGAGATCATCTCCACAGGGATTGGTGAATTTCGCTTTAGAATTAGTTTCGCAATATAAAATGATAGAAGTAAATATTGAGTTTGAATCGATGATGATAAAAGTGGAGGGCTTTGATATCCACCACTAATCATACTTTCCCAATAAATAGTGTGCTAATGTTTTAGCCATACTACGAATACCTAATGTTGTCAACCTAAGAGCATGATGTATACTCCTTAAGCTATTGATTTCCCTAAGCAATGAGTTAGGCATGGTGTATACTCTAACTCTTTTCTTTCTTAAAGGATTTAGCATGGTGTATACTAAGTTGTTCTTTAGGAGAGCATAAATTCTGTGAAAATTGACAAATATATAAGACTTAGAGCATATTATATACTCCCGGTTTTCCATGTTGATTAACCTAAGAATCCGGCATGGATTTCTTTTGTTACTATTATTAAACTCAGAACTTGGTCATCCAAATTGATTTAATTAACTAATCCATACCACATGCATATGTTGATCAGGCAAACATATGAGGAATTCGATAAAACAGGTAGTAATCAATCAAAGCATTATAATACAGCTATTGCAAAGGCAACAATACTCATATATGCAAAAGCATAATTAGGTCTTCAATCGAGCCCTAGCAGTAAGTTAGTTACACATGGTTTTGATATTGAACATCTTCATAAAATAAAAATAAAGGTAGAAGAATAAACCCAAAAGTACTTCAAAGAAGTGTCATCAATTCGTCTCCACAGTCTCCTCCTCAAAAAACCAAAACTAAAACTAAAAAGAATACCTTTGTTTCTGTGTTTGCAGGCCTATTTATACGGTTTTGGGACATCTGGAAACCCTAACTCATAAAACAAAACCCAACCCCTACTTTCCAAAATAGGTTCTATCATTTTACTGTACGTGTGCGCTCGATCACATACTGGTGCACTCGAGTGCAGGTGCGCTTGAGCTTTCTTCTTGTGCGCACGAGTGCTGTTGCGCTCGATTGCACACTTCTGTGCTCGATTGCACTATGTGCAGTTTCCAGTTCTGATAGTTTTTATTCTCCTAACCAGATAATGCTCCATTTTCTTCAATAACTTAGGAAAACACAGAAAACACAGAAAAGAAATAAAAAAGCATGAAATAACACAACTAGGAACCTAACAAATGTAAATTAAGGTGCTTAAATATATTTAAGCACTTATCACACCCCTAAACTTACATATTTCTAGTCCCTTAGCAATACAAAAGTAAAAACTAAATGAAAAACAAATAACACAAAGATAAATCCATCATTCATGGTATCCAAAAATTTAGGTCGCACACAAAACCATGATATTCATTCATGAGCAAGCTTAACATACAAGCCCATTTTTGTAATAAATAAAAGTTTTTAAAATTCAATTACTTACGAGAGGTAGGCTAAGGCATCACAGGTGTGACTCAGTGTAAGTGATCTAACACATAAAAGATGAAGCTTCCAAATAACTCAAATGTGTAATGCCTCAATGTCTCAAGATTCACCGAATTTCCTATCAGAATGAACAATAATGGCATCATTTTATTTCCTTCTTTCTTTTATTATGAGACTTTGCTATGTTTAGTTCCTTTAAGCTTTCTAATTGACCCATGTAGCGAGTGTTGAGTCAACGACTCTCAAACCAGATGGTTTTAGGGAATTAGGTGTAAAGACATTCAAAAACTTGTCGTGCAAAAAATCTACCTAAATTAATAAGTAAATAATTGAACGGTTTTACTTGCAAGTGCACAAGGTCAACAGAGTAGTATAGTGTAAAAATGTGAGATCATCTCCACAGGGATTGGTGAATTTCGCTTTAGAATTAGTTTCGCAATATAAAACGATAGAAATAAATATTGAGTTTGAATCGATGATGATAAAAGCGTAGGGCTTTGATCTCCACCACTAATCATACTTTCCCAATAAATAGTGTGCCAATGTTTTAGCCATACTACGAATACCTAATGTTGTCAACCTAAGGGCATGGTGCATACTCCTTCAGCTATCGATTTCCCTAAGCAATGAGTTAGGCATGGTGTACACTCTAACTCTTTTCTTTCTTAAAGGATTTAGCACGGTGTATACTAAGTTGTTCTTTAAGAGAGCATAAATTCTATGAAAATCGACAAACACACAAGATCTAGGGCATATTGTATACTTTCAGTTTCCTATGTTGATTAACCCAAGAATCTGGTGTGGATTTCTTTTGTTACTATTATTAAACCCAGGACTCGGTCATCCAAATTGATTTAATTAACTAATCCATACCACAAGTATATGTTGATCAGGCAAACACATATGAAGAATTCGATAAAACAAGCATTAATGAATTAAAGCATCATAATACAGCTATTGCAAAGGCAACAATACTCATATGTGGAAAAGCATAATTAGGATTTCAATCGAGCCCTACTAGTAAGTTAGTTACACATGATTTTGATGTTGAACATCTTCATAAAGTAAAAATAAAGGGAGAAGAATAAACTTGAAAGTACTACAGGGAAGAGTCATCAATTCGTCTCCACAGTCTCCTCTAAAAACTAAAACTAAAACAAAAAAGAAGACCCTTGTTTCTGTGTTTACAGGCCTATTTATAAGGTTTTGGGACATCTAGAAACCCTAACTCATAAAACAAAACCTGATCCCTACTTTCCAAAATAGGTTCTGCCGTTTTACTGTACGTGTGCGCTCGATCACATACTGGTGCACTCAAGCGCAGGTGCGCTTGAGCCTTCTTCTTGTGCGCATGAGTGTTGTTGCGCTCGATCGCACACTTCTGTGCTCGATCACACTATGTGCAGTTTCCAGTTCTTCCAGTTTTTATTCTCCAAACCAGATTATGCTCCCATTTCTTCAATAACCTAGGAAAACACAGAAAATAAATAAAATAACACGAAATAACACAACTAGGAACCTAATAAATGTAAATTAAGGGGCTTAAATACGAATATTTAAGCACTTATCACACCCACAAACTTAAATATTGCTACTCCCTTAGCAATACAAAACTAAAAACTAAACGAAAAACAAATAACACAAAGATAAATCCATCATTCATGGTATCCAAAAATTTAGGTCGCACACTGATTACACCCAAAGAATAACGTGGTAGTTGTAGCACAGCTTTTGGGGTGTCAATTCCACAGGGAGACAAATTAAAAGAATAGTAGAAGGAACAAAGAAACTAAAGAAAAATATTGAATGATTAATGGAGAACAAGATCGATTGTAAATGAAAATTTAAAACAAAGTAAAGTGAAACAGTAAAGCGTCGGGAATCCCTTGCACAAATCTAGTATTTTAATTATTCTTAATCCATTGGATAACTCAATTGGGAACTCAATTCCAAAATTCCTAATCGGAAGGTGTAGATTTATGAACCAAGATTAAACCAAATGTAACCCTTTGAAATATCATTCACCACTTTTAAAATACGTAAATTATTATCACTATTGAGAAAATCTAACGACGACAATATACTCAGGAAGCGATATTGTAGTAAAAAACTAAATCAATATAGATAAATAATTGATCCTAGCTTAATCAAAGAGCTAATCCATTCAATAAAAAAAAAACATGACTGAATCCATAAACAGAATAAACTCTGTGACTATTCGGAAAAGAAACATCACTAATAAATTGCGAATTATAAAACAAAAGAGTTTTAATAACTAAAGATCAAATACATAAATTAAAAATTAAAAAAATACCGTCAACTGTGCAAGTTCATCCCGAGCCCCACTCGAGAATTTAGTTACCCATAAATATAATGGACAATAAAAATCTCAAGGGAAAATTTGAACTCTTCGTGAGCATCCCCGCTTGGTAGTGGAGATTCCCCAGATTGCTCCCAAAAGCCCTCCGGATTGCTTCGATTGGTAGCAAAGTCCTCCAGACTGCACACTATTTGGTAGCAAAGCCTTGGAGATTATACCCCATTTTGATGAAGTGAAATAAGGCTTTTATAGGGGAATTCCATGAGGGCAATGTGTTTCTAATCCGATGTGGAATATAGAAATGTGTTTCCAATTGATGTGGGATATGAGATTTAAGCCTTCACATGCCCGTCAAAACTTCTGCCCACGCTAAAATCCCGCACAGCTTGACCTTTGTATGCTAAAACTGTCATAATGTTCTCTAGAAAAATCATATTTATGAGTCGTAATATTCCCTAGAAAATAGACATCCGGATCTTTCCAAGCATATATGGGTCATCCTGGTTCTTTTTGAATCAACACAGTTTAATCCGTAAAAATAACCGATCTGTACGGGTAATTCTAGCAATTTAGTGAAACTCATTTTCAAGTGCTTTAAACTTGTAAAACAATGAAAAAACAACTCAAAGTAACAAATTCCTAAGCTAACAAATGTAAATTAAGGGGCCAAGATATGCAATATTTGGCACTCATCAAATACCCCCAAACTTACATTTTCCTAGTCCCTTAGCAAAACAAAACAAAATAAAAAAAAAACAAAATGAAAAACAAAGAACATAAAGATAAGTTCATCATTCATGGTATCCTAAAATTTAAGCATCACCAAAAACCACGATATTCATTCATGAGCAAAATTAAACTGTAACCCATCTTCGTAATGAATAGGAATTTTAAAATTTAATTACTTACAAAAGGCAGGCTAAGGCATCACAAGTCCGATTCAGTGTAAAGTGAAGTAGGATATAAAGATAAGTCTTTCAAATAACTTCAATGTGCAATGTTTCCATATCTCAATATTCACAAAATTTTTCATCAGAATGAACAACGATGACACAGTTTTATTTACTTATCTCTTTTATTATAAGGGTCTGCTATGTTTAGTTTCCTTAAGCTTTCTAATTAACCAATGTAGCAAGTGTTGAGTCAATGACTCCCAAACCAAAAGGGTTAAGGCATTAGGTGTAAAGACACCCCTAAGGACTTACTAACTCGAGTAGAAAAGACTACGAAACTAAACTGGCCTTAATGCTACCAAGCAAAATTCCCACATTTTGACGTGAACACTCACTGCTTACTGAGGCAAGAGGTTCAATTAATTAGCGAAAATTTTATTAATGATCATCATGAGCATTTTTCTCTTTTTGTACAATTTTTTTTTTCAAAGTGTTTATCCAACAAGTCATCCAGTTTCAGTTGAGTCATGGAAACATACACATTAAACTCGCATGTCATACCTCACACTATTTTGTGCTAATGTGCTCGTGTCAGATTAGATCAAACATGTGAATTCTCAAATGCCTAAAGTAAGTAACAAAATTTTAAAACTCTATCATCAAATCATGTGTTCAAGATTTTAAGCTCACCAATGACATCACATCACAGTATTTGTTTAGATCAAACAAAATTTCAAAATAATATGAGCATATATTTATCTTCTCTTTAATAAATAAAAAAAACGGGGACAAAAAATGTGCGTGAATGTGTCTCCCATACCCCCATATGTGAATAACATGGAAAGATCTGACATGGGAGATGGAGAACGAGCTGGATAGGCATGGCTCATAGAACACCCTAAACTTGAACTGATGCGCATATTTGTCCCTGAAAAAGAAACACGAGGGTAATACTGGAAAACAACAAAATAATAATAATAAATAAGAAAAGAAATATGAAAAATAATAAAAATAAAAATAAAAAGGATACACTATGGGGTGCCTCCCATGAGCGCTAAGTTTTACATCTTCAGCAGACTGTCTTACTCTCTCAGATAAGCATAAGTTAGATGCTCTGACAACTGCTTCAATTCATCTTTGGGTGCTTCCACACTTGAAGGAATTTGTTTTGCACTTTTCTCAGCAACTCCTCAAACTTCGGTTGCCATGCCCAAGTGCCAAAATCCAGAGTTCGCTTGCTTGATTTTAAAGCTTGAGGGAATGGTACTTTAACATAACTCTCTGTCACCTCAGGTTCCTTGAGCTGTTCGACATCACTACTATCTTGACCTTTTTCCACATCCTCTGATTTGTTCATTGTTGGGATGTGTAATGACTTACCACTTCGTGTCACAATGGCATTCACCTCCTTCAAATTCTTGTGCACAATGTGTTGACCATGGGGTATGGACTGAGCTTGAGAAAAGAACTTACCTTCCTCATTCACACTCAAGAAGCTCATCAATTTGGACACTTGGCTCTTTATCTCCTTATTTTCTTCAACAACCTGCATAATCAAAGATTCCCATATTTGATTAGTCTTATTCTGTGCCTCAATAAAAGCATGCAAAATGTCTTCTAAAGGACTCCTAGAAGATGCAGGTGCATGATATGGTGCAGGATATGATCTAGGGGGTTGTGCAGGCGGCTGGTTTTCAGACTTCTAGCTAAAATTGAGGTGATTGCGCCACTCCAGATTATAGGTATCAGAGAAAGGTGAAAAAGACTTCTTGTACATAATTAAGGCATTACATTGTTCCTCATACATCCCTCTCATCTCAGTAAATGTGGGACACTCTTGGGCTAGATGATCTACCCTGCCACACACAAAACATGGTCCAAAAGACTTCGCATGATTAGCTACGTGTGTTGGCTTTAAGCCCTTAGTCTTTAACACATCTAGCTCCCTAGTGAGCATTTCGCCCTTATCCTTTAGGTTATCCTCTTCCCTGAGATGGTAAATTCTACCACCATTTGGGTTTCTTACATGTCGAGACCTATTTGTGCTTTCAATAGCACTAGGTCCAGTCCAAGTGTGAGCTTTTTCAGCAAGCTCATTGAGGATCTTTTTGTAAGAACTCACCATTACACATCATCTCCACAAATTGGCGCTCTCCATATGTAAGTCCCTCATAAAAGTAGCTCATTAAGCGTCAATTCTCATACCCATGGTGAGGGCACATACTTAACAACTCCTTAAATCGCTCCCAAGACTGATACAAAGTCTCACTATCCTTTTGTGCAAAGGTGGAGATTTGCCTTTTTAAAGCGTTGGTCTTATGTTGGGGAAAGTATTTATTAAAGAAGACCTGAGTCATCTCAATCCATAACCCAATATATCGTGGTCTCAGTGAGTATAGCCAACTCTTAGCTCTATCCTTCAAAGAAAAAAGAAAAAACTTAAGTCTCATAACTATGAAAAGTCACAACTACTTCCTCAAACTCCCTAATGCGCACATATGGGTTTTCATTTTCCAAACCATAAAACATAAGGAGTAACTGTATCATCCCTGTTTTAAACTCCAGTTGGCGAGTATTAGCTGGAAACATGATGCATGATGGTGTGGCTGTGCGTGTAGGGTGGAGGTAATCCTGAAGGGTCCTAGTGGGTTGATCTTCATGTTCAATCATTTCTCCAGGACTAGATGGATTGTCAAATAAAGGAATTAAAAAAAATTAATTCTAACTCTAACACAGGCCTACAAGAAACTCTACCCAAAGTGTCTATATATTTGTGCATGCAAGGTAACAAAATAATAATAAAATAAAAAAACATACTATAAAAAGAAAGAAAGAAAAAAGAAAAAAAATAATGCAGCAAGCTAAAAGAAGGAACGAAGTTACTGCCTTTACAAACTGCTGAAAAGAAAAACTATCTAGCAATTCTTTTACCGTCTCCTTGGCAACGGTGCCAAAATTTGATTACACCCAAAGAATAACGCGGTAGTTGTAGCACAGCTTTGGGGTGTTAATTCCATAGGGAGACAAATTAAAAGAATAGTAGAAGGAACAAAGAAACTAAAGAAAAATATTGAATGATTAATGGAGAACAAGATCGATTATAAATGCAAATTTAAAACAAAGTAAAGTGAAACAGTAAAGCGTCGAAAATCCCTTGCACAAATCTGGTATTTTAATTATTCTTAATTGATTGGATAACTCAATTGGGAACTCAATTCCAAAATTCCCAATCGGAAGGTGTAGATTTATGAACCAAGATTAAACCAAATGTAACCCTTTGAAATATCATTTACCACTTTTAAAATACGTAAATTATTATCACTATTGAGAAAATCAAACGACAACAGTATACTCAGAAAGTGATATTGCAGCAAAGAACTAAATCAATATAGATAAATAATTGATCCCAGCATAATCAAAGAGCTAATCCATTTAATAAAAAAAGCATGACTGAATCCATAAACAGAATAAACTCTATGACTATTCGAAAAAGAAAACATCACTAATAAATTATGAATAATAAAACAAAAGAGTTTTAATAATTAAGATCAAATACATAAATTAAAAATAAACAAAAATACCATCAACTGTGTAAGTTCATCTCGAGCCCCACTTGAGAATTTAGTTACCCATAAATATAATGGACAACAAAAATCTTAAGGGAAAATTTGAACTCTTCGTGAGCATCCCCGCTTGGTAGTGAAGATTCCCCAGATTGCTCCCAAAAGCCCTCCGGATTGCTCTGATTGGTAGCAAAGTCCTCTAGACTGCACAATGTTTGGAAGCAAAGCCTTGGAGATTGTACCCCCTTTTGATGAAGTGAAATGGGGATTTTATAGGGGAACTCCATGAGTGCAATGTGTTTCCAATCCGATGTGGGATGTGGGAAATAGAAATGTATTTTCAACCAATGTGGGATTTAAGCCTTCACATGCCCTCCAAAACTTCTGCCTAAGCTGAAATCTCGCACAGCCTGACATTTGTCTACTAAAACTATCATAACTTTCTCTAGAAAAATAATATTTATGAGCCGTAAAATTTCCCAGAAAATAGACATCCAGGTCTTTCCAAGTATATATGGCTCATCTCTTGATTATTTCTGAATCAATATAGTTTAATCTGTAAAAATGACTGATCTATACGGGCTATTATGGTAATTTAGTGAAACTCCTTTCCAAATGCTTTAAATCTGTAAAACTACAAAAAAACAACTCAAAGTAACAAATTTCTAAGCTAACAGATGTAAATTAAGGGGCCAGATATGCAATATTTGGCACTCATCACACCAAAACCACGATATTCATTCATAAGCAAGCTTAACATATAAACCCATTTTTGCAATAAATAGAAGTTTTAGAATTCAATTACTTACGAGAGGCAAGCTAAGGCATCGCAGGTCTGACTCAGTGTAAGTGATCTAATACATAAAAGATGAAGCTTCCAAATAACTCCAATGTGTAATGTCTCCATGTCTCAAGATTCACTGAATTTTCTATCAGAATGAACAATAATGGCATTGTTTTATTTCTTTCTTTCTTTTATTATGAGACTTTGCTATGTTTAGTTCCCTTAAGCTTTCTAATTGACCCATATAGCGAGTGTTGAGTCAATGACGCCCAAACCAGATGGTTTTAGGGCATTAGGTGTAAAGATACCCCTAAAGATTTACTAACTCGAGTAAAAAAGGCTATGAAACTAAATTGTCTTAATGCTACGAAGCAAAATTCCCACCTTTTGACATGAACACTCACTGCTTACTGAGGTAAGAGGTCCAGTTACTCAGTGGAAAGTTTATTAATGATCATTGTGAGCAAAATTCCCACCTTTTGACGTGAACACTCACTGCTTACTAAGGCAAGAGGTCCAGTTACTCAGTGGAAAGTTTATTTAATGATTATTATGAGCATTTTTTCTCTTTTTGTGCAATAAATTTTTTTTCTACTTTTCTATGCCACAATGTTCATCTAACAAGTCATCCGGTTATAGTTAAGCTATAGAAACATACATATTAAAATCACATGTCATACCCCACACAGTTATGTGCTAATGTGCTCGTGTCAGATTAGAACAAACATATAAATTCTTAAATGCCTAAAGTATATTCTAAGCTTTAAAACTTTATTTATCACATCATGTATTCAGGATTTTAAGCTTACTAATGAAATCATATCACAGTATATGTTTAGATCAACCAAAATTCAAAACAACATAAACATGTATTTATCTTTTAGACAATAAAAAAAAAACCTAGGACAAATGTAAAAACTGAGACAATAGTGTGTGAAAATGTGTGTGAATGTGTCTTCCATACCCCCAAACTTAATTTACACATTGTCCCCATTATGTGAAAATCATGGAAAGAGCTGACCTGGGAGATGGAGAACTAGCTGGGCTGGTATGGCTCATAACAAACCCCTAAACTTGAACTGATACACATATCGACCCTGAAAAAGAAAATACTAAAGTAATACTGAAAAACAAAAACAAATACAAAAAATAAACACTAATAAGAAATAGGAAAAACAATAAAAACTAAATGATATGTTGTGGGGTGCCTCCCATGAGCGTTAAGTTTTACGTCTTCAGCCAGATGTGCACCTCTCTCTCACTGCTGGTCTCTATGTGGTGCTGAAGATGAGGTACCCGAGGTGGGAGGTAGCCTGGAGCATCTCTTCCTACCTCGCAAAGCATGCCTCCAACCCTTCGATGTGCTGATGAATGAGGCATGTAGCCTCCCGATCCTCTCGTTGAATATCAGCTAGCTCATGAGGACATCACCTCAAGGATGTGCCAGTACTCGGTGGGTACCATGTCAGCATGGTCCTCCTCCCAAGTCTGGCTAGCTACGGGGTCCTCTGCCTCCATAGGGTCATCCTCTACCCTCTCAGCTGCTAGTGCCTGCCCCCGGAGTCCTTTAGGCATGTGCGACTGGCTTTGGGTCCATTGACTCTTGCCAAAGAAGAGGTGCTCCTTTACTGGTCGATCGATAGAGAAGCCTTTAATTCCCTTCTTCTTGAAAATATAGCTAAGGAGGAACGAGAACGAGAGCCCCCAAGCATTAGCAGTGGTGACCTGGCATGAATGGACATGATCCTAGAACTTATGGATCTGGCTCCAAATGATCATATACCAATGACCTTTATGGAAGGCATACAGTGCCTAGAGGAACTGGTCCCACTTCTGAGTCTTGTGTCCCAAAGGGCACACATCACGCTGTAAAATAGAATCCATAAGCCAGAGTTGTGGAAGTAACTTGGACCGGCTCCCAGCATTGTTGTGCTTATCGGCATACTACCCAACACACATATCCTCTATGATGGTGGAAAGGGAGAAGGACTTTGGCTGCTCATCCAACTAGGCACCCTCAAGTGGATACTCATAATTGCATTTGAGGGCAGCAGCTATATCTGAAGATGTCAAATCAATGTACTTGCCCTAAACTGATGAGGACAAGATACCAGGCCTGCTGCAGTTGAAGGAAAGGTTCTCATAGAACTGAACTACAAATTCGGTGTAGGCAGTAGAGCTATAGGCTTGAATAACCTCTTCAAACCATGATGCTTGAATTCCTGGATGGCCCATTGAGTGGCGTCAAAGTTTTGAAATCGTTGATGAGTTCCAAATATTGCATATTTTAGCCCCTTAATTTACATTTGTTAGCTTAGGAATTTGTTACTTTGAGTTGTTTTTCGCTGTTTTATAGGTCTACAAGCCCTTGGAAAGGAGTTTCATGAAATTGGCAGAATTGCCCGTACAGATCAGTCATCTTTGTAGATTAAACTATATTAATTCAGGAAGAACCCAGAGATGGGCCATATATGTTTAAAAAGATTCGAATTTCTATTTTCTGGAGAATTTTACGGCTTATAAACATGATTTTTCTAGAGAAAGTTATGATAGTTTTAGTAGATAAAGGTCAGGCTGTGCGTGATTTCAGCGTGGCAGAAGTGATTTTTGTGGATTAAACTGTAATGATTCAGGAAGAACCAGGAGATAAGCTATATATGCTTGGAAAGATCTGGATGTCTATTTTTTGGGGAATTTTACGGCTCATAAATATAATTTTTCTAGAGAAAGTTATGGCAGTTTTAGTAGACAAAGGTCAAGCTGTGTAGGATTTCAGCGTGGGCGAAAGTTTTGAAGGGCATGTGAAGGCTTAAATCCCACATCCCACATCGGTTGGAAACACCTTCTATATTCCGTATCCTACACTGGTTGGAAAGATCTTCTATATCCCACATCCCACATCGGATTGGAAACACATTGCACTCATGGAGTTCCCCTATAAAAGCCCAATTTCACTTCCTCAAATGGGTGTGCAATTTGGAGGGTGCATTATGGTGGATCTCGAAGGCTTTGCTACCAAGAGGGGAAGTGTCGCACGACAGTTGCGAGTGGAATCTCTCTATCCATGTATTATTAGTTTTAATTTATTTTTAGTTTTAAAGTTTAAATGTTTAGCGATGTAATTGTGAAAATTATGTTCATAATTATGCGAGGCTAAAATCTTCATATAAGGTTGAAGATGAAGCCTCGCCAGTGTTTAGCATTATATTTTCATATATGTTCATACAATTATGATATTTTTAGTATAAATGTTCTATTTCAATTGTTTGAGTAAACTCTTATGATTGATTGTTTTTAAATTGTTAAATTGGATATGCCTTGTGTTTCATCTGCCGGATACAGTGGATTATTCAAATTAGATTGGATATCCATTGTGATTTGTGAATTAAACGGATACATTGGATGGTTTTGGTTCAGTTTGGGTATTCGCCATGATTTGTATAATGGTGGATTCATGGAATGATTTGATGGATTATTTTTATATAGAACATGAAGATATATGCTTTACTTTGGTGGGGTAGATTTAGAAAATCTTAGTGTTTTTATCAGTTGTTTTTAAATCAATTTAGTTTAGTTTATATTTCTTTGCTAGATGCAATCCAAAATTCGGAACTAGGTTAAAATAGAGTTAGTTTAGATAAAAATATATTTTCACAACGCAATTCCCTGTGGATTCGACATTGCACTTGCACAACATTATATTGCAAACGACTCATGCGCTTGCGAGTAATTTAAAACTCGCAACAATCGTCATCTATGTTGAATGTGGTTTCGAATAAGATCTCTCGTTGTTCAAAAGTAGGCCGGGATGACTGTGCTCGGCTTCCCAAAGCACGGGATGTGGAGGCAGAGTGCTTTTGTATCTTGGACAAAATTCTGCAGCAGAAGTGCGCTCGATCTCAGTATGGTGCGTTTGATCGCACTCTGCCTCAGTGCTCGATCACAGACTTCTTGCGCTCGAGCGCACTAAGTCAGGATTTTTATCAAACAGGTGGTGTGCGACCAATAAACCACATTATGCTCAATACTTCCTAAAGTGTTCGAACCTCCTACAATTGCAAACAAAACCAACCACACAAACAAGAAACACGTTGTATAAGCAAAGATTAGTAAAAAGAAGAATAAAAAATGTGGGTTTATGGCTAATTGGTTTGTGATCGTGTGTGATTGTGAGGGGTGAAATAGGGATAGGCACGTACCTGGAGGTGGTGAGTGCTGTGACGACGTGTGGTGGTGAGTGAAGTTGTGTGGTGGTGAGTGTCTGGAGAGATTTGGCGTGGCCGAGGGTAGTGCGTGCAGAGAGTGTGAGAGTAGAGGATGCGAGAGTGAGAGTGAAATTGTGTAATAGAATGAAGTGACTTTAAAATAAGCACGTGACTGTCTGTGCCGAGTGCGCTCGATCGCACTTGTGTGCAAGTGTGTGCATGTGGATACGCTCACGTGCCATTGGTCGCATGGCGAGAGTTCGCTCGAGCACGTTGTGAGATGCGCTCGATCGCAAGGATAGAAGGTACTGTACCACTAAACTAACTAAAGAAAGGACGAAAAAAGTTAAAAAATAATGAAGACAATACATAGAAATAAAAATGTACCATACTCAGTGGCCTCAACACCACTGACCTCAATAGAAGTGCTTGAGCTACACGTTTATTAAAGTTTGAATTGCTCAAATTCTCTCTATAGTAGCCTCAGTGCTATTTTCTTAGAAGTAAACACTTAAACTCCACCTCATATGGCTTAAGTGCTCTTGGTGCCTCTGTATACTGGATAGATGATAGACGCTTAAATATACATATTTAAGCCCCCTTATTTACACTTGTTAGATCCTTTATTACGTTAATTTGGTATCTTTTACTCCATTTGTGTGTTTTACATGTTTTTATAGGGTCTTGGAGAAAAAGAAGCAGTTTTGGCACTTTAAGGAAGAAATCTAGAAGCCCTGGAGCACTTTCTGGACAAAGTGCGATCGAGCGCACATGAGCGCACATTGCTATCGAGCGCAAGGACACATGCGATCGAGCGCACATATCCGGGCGTGAACAGTAAACTGCAGAACCTTATTTTGGAAAATACAAGATTTTTGTTTTAGGAAAGTTTAGGACTCATGGGTCTATTAGGACTTCTCAAAGACCTATAAATACACTTGTAACTCACACACAAAAACACACCTTAGATAGTAAACACTTTTCTCTTTTCTTTTACTTGGAGTGGAGAGCTTGGGAGAGAATTGACGCCTCTTCTCTCGGGTTTATTCTTCTCCTTTATGTTTAGTTTAATTATGTTTACTTCAGTTAGTATGTGTAACTAACTCTCTTATAGGGCTCGATTGAAGCCCTAGTTATGCATTCCCATACTTTTATTCATTGATTAAATCTTTGCATAGCTTATTATGTTACTTAACTTGATTAACACCTGTGCTTATTTACATTCCTCATATGTATGTGTAAGGCCAACGTATACATGTGGTATGGATAGGTTAGTTAGATCAATTTGGATGACCGAGTCCTGGGTCTAACATTAGTAACAAGGGACCATCTTATCCGGATACCCGGGTTAATCAACATGGGAAACTGGGAGTAGATACCATGCCCTAGGTCTCATGTGGTTGTCGATTTCCACAGTACCTATGTTTTCTTAAGGAACAACTCAAGCAGATACCATGCTGAATCCCTTAAGGAAGAAAAGAGTTAGAGTAGATACCATGCCTAACTCGTTGCTTAGGGAAATCAATAGCTTAAGGAGTAGATACCATGCCCTTAGGTTGGCAACCAGTAGGTACACATAATATGGCTAGAGCACTGATACTTTATACAAAATCAGGAATGTATGACTAGTGGTGGATATCAAAGCCCTATGTCTTTATTATTATCAAATCACCCTTCAGTTTATTATTTCTATCTTTTTACATTGCAAATATAATTCTAAATCGAACTTTACCAATCCCTGTGGAGATGATCTTGCATTCGCACACTATGCTACACTATTGACCTTGTACACTTGCAAGTAAAACAAAGTACGATTATTCACCTATTTATTTAGGTATATTTTCGCACAACAAGTTTTTGGCGCCGTTGCCGGGGATTGCGCTAAAAGTTCCTTTTAGGATTACTTTTCATTTTATCATTGTTATTATTTTATTTTTACCATCTTTTATCAAAACTTAATCAAAATTGTTTTATCTTTCAGGTACTTCATGAAACCCTACTTGCACTTTCTGTGGAATTTGCGATCGATCGCAAGCTCCTGTGCGATCGATCGCATTTAGGGCCTAGAGTACCCGAACAGCAGAGTTGCACTGCTGCACTAAAACTGGTTTTTTCTGATTTATGAACGGACTTCGATCCCGACATCCGGAATTCTTTTCCCTCGATCCCGAGCTTGAACGGACCATCCGACAAAGGCTTAGGGACAACTTTGAGGAGAACAAAGGAGAAATCGAGAACGAAACACAAATGGCGGAACAGCTCGAAAACCAGCAACCACCTGCACGAGTTCCAATGAAGCAATCCTTCATCCCTCGGAACATCGATCAACCATCATGCATCGCATATCAACCTGAGGCAGCGGGAAATTATTACATATCTCCGTAAATCTTGAATGCCTTGACGCATGTTAGGGGAACTCCTAATGAAGATCCACACTTACATCTCCGAGAATTTTTTGATCTTTGCAAGTTCCAGCACATACAAGGACTAGACCAAGAAGGAATAAGGTTAATTCTATTCCTTTTTTCCTTAAAAGATCACGCTAAACTTTGGTATAATTCCTTGCCTGCAGTTTCCATCCACACTTGGGAGGAGTTAGCAAGCAAATTCTTGAGGAAATTCTTCCCAGCCCGAAAGACAAGACAAATGAGGAAGGAGATCCAATCCTTCCAACAAAAGGATGGGGACCTTTTCTTCGAAGCATGGGGACACTTCAATGAATTGCTACTCAAATGCCCACATCACAACCTACCTCAAGATGAACTGGTACAAGCATTCTACGAAGGTTTAAATGATACTAATAAATGTATTGTTGATTCAGGTTGTGGAGGAGTCCTTATGGAGAAAAGCAGCGAAGAGGCAATGGAACTGTTTGAAACCCTCAGCGAACACACTCAGCAATTCTCCTCTCGAGGTAGACATATGACCAAAGGTAAAGGTATATATGAGGTAAATACGAATGGAGGATCTTCCCCTCAAATGGCTGCAATGGAAAGAAAACTAGATTTATTGGTAAAAGCCATGGCTGCTCAAACTACCTTAGCTACACCACTACAGGTATGTGCGATATGCTCTCAATATGATCACAATACTAATGCTTGTCCGTTATCTGCAGATCCTGAGCAAGCAAATTATGTGGGACCCAACAACTATCCGCCAAAGAATAACCCATATGCAAACACCTACAACCCTGGATGGCGGAATCACCCAAATTTCTCATGGAGTAACAATCAAAACAACCAAGGACAGCAACGAAATTAGCAGCCCACTGCCCATACTAATTCTGAACCAAAAAGAAACGACCTCGAAAGTCTAGTAAAACAACTGATGACATCGCAAGAACAGTTCATGACTCAGCAAAAACAAACCAATGCGGCACATCAGCAAGCAATTCAAAGACTAGAGGTACAAATGGGACAATTAGCTAAAGAGCTCAGTAGCAGAAAGCAAGGAGAGCTCCCAGCTCAAACACTACCCAACCCTGGTGGGCATCAGCAACTAAACGCTGTGATATCTTTGAGAAATGGCAAGGTGATAGGGTCCGATGAGCTTACAGCACCGTCCAAAGAGACACCATCAGCATCACGGGTAAGTGAGACAGAGAAGGTGAATGCTCCACCCTTCCCGCAAAGGTTAGTAAAACAAAAGAAAGTCAATAAACTAATTGATATTTTTGAAACCTTGCGAAAAGTAGAGATTAATATTCCTTTGTTAGATGCCATTAAACAAATCCCTGCATATGCTAAATTTCTAAAAGAATATTGCACTAACAAAAGGAAATTCCAGGAGCATGAGATGGTAGCCTTAACTGAAGAGGTAAGTGCTGTGCTTTTAAGAAAATTACCACCAAAACTAAAAGATCCGGGTAGTTTTACTATTCCTTGCAGGCTAGGTGACCAGCTGTTTGAACGTGCACTATTGGATCTAGGAGCGAGTGTCAACCTGCTACCATACAGTGTCTACGAGACACTAGGTTTGGGGGAGCTTCAACCAACCTCCGTCACTTTGCAACTAGCTGACCGAAGCATCAAACGACCAAGAGGTATCCTTGAGGACGTGTTGGTAAGAGTAGGAAAATTCATTATACCTGCTGATTTTATAGTATTAGATATGGAAGAATGTACTTTGCCATTACCTCTCCCCATCATCCTAGGACGCCCCTTTATGATAACTGCTGACACTAATATTAGTGTAAAACGGGGCATTATCACAATGAGAGTAAATGATGAGGAAATACAATTTCAAATGTTTAATACATTAAACTCAACCAGTAATGATGATAAAAATTCTAATATGAATTTCATGCAAAGTGTTTGTGAGAAAGCTTCTCAGGTCCATTGCACCACTACGTTGGAGACTCTCCCCTGCCATGAAAACACAAGAGTAGACACTAGACCGGAGGAGGATAATGTGATTAAAGATGTGCATCTTTTCAAGGACACACCAAAACCTTCAAGTAAGTGTGCTTTACAAATTAAACCTCCTGCACTTACTCATACTACTTTTCCTTATTATGTTGACCAGATGTCAAGATAGGAGATGAATATACTATCAACAGCACTTGAATCAGTCCAGGATACAGCCGAAACACAAGCACTAGAGCTCCACGAGGTGGGCTCTAGGTGCTTCCCTCCAAACAACTAGCACGGTCGCAAGAGAGTGCTTGAGCAAAGTAAAAATTTTGATCATCTATTAAGCTTAAGCACCTCTAGTAAGGTTAGTGGTACTGAAGCCACTAACAACTGGTAAGGTTGTGTTGTTTCAATTAGTCATTTTTCAGCAAGGTATCAAGTTTTTAATTATACTTATATGCCACATTTGCGATCGATCGCACCCTTCAGTGCGATCGATCGCACCCTTCAGTGCGATCGAGCGCAATAGTGCGATCGAACGTGTCCTGAAAACATAAGCGAGCACACGAGTGCGATCGAGCGCACCTTGTGTGCGATCGAGCGCACTCGAGGCAGAGACATTAATAAAATTGAACTCACTCACTCACTTCCCTCACTCACTTCACTCGCCCCCTGCACATTTGCTCTCACTCTCATTTGCTCTCACTCTCACTCGCACTCGCACACAACTCCACCACCCACATCAACCTACCTCACACCCAACCACCACAACACCTCATCATCACCTTACCCTCACCGCCGTCCTCCACCAGCACCGCCGTCAACCCCCCTCCCTATTCACATTCCGTCATACATTGCACAAGGTATTGTACACATACACGAATTTTAATTAGAAACTGTGATTTCCTTTTAAATATACATTGCTGTGTGTTTGATTGAATGATTGTTTGGTTGCAGGCGGGGTAGGAACGAGTTCCACATTGAACAGACTATAGCTTGCCTGTTTGGTGCACATAAGCTGTTCGATGTAATTCCTGACCGGGTGCGATCGAGCACAAGGTTGTTGCGATCGAGCGCACACCACTGAGATCGATCGCAAATCAGCCAGAAGCCAGAAGCCAAGCACCAGCATGTCTCGACCATCTGTTTCCACGTCTGGCGCCTCCAGCAGTCGTGCCTCCTCATCCCAGCCCAGCATCGAGCAACGGGAGTTGTTGTTCGAAACGTCTTTCGCCATCGACGACATATTCCGGCACATGGATGCCACTCAATGGGCCGTCCAAGCACTCCGACTCCGAGGGTTGAAGAGGCTGTTTAAGCCAGTGTGCTCGAATGCGTACTCCCAGCTCGTAGTGCAGTTTTATGAGTATTTATCTTTCGACTGCAGCAGACCGGGGGTCCTCATCTCTTCAGTTAGGGGCACGCCCATCGAGGTGACCAGTACCGATATTGCCACCGCTCTTCATTGCACGGATGAGTCCCCTCCTGAGGGAGCTGATATCGAGGAGCAGCCGGAGTCCTTTGCCCTGACCGAGATCATCATGGATATGTGCGCTGGCCAGTATGCCGACAGGCATAACAATGCAGTCGGCCGATCCAAGCTGCCCCCCAGACTATGGCTCATCGATACGATCCTCCAGCGTAATGTGTGTCCGTTGGGGCACAAGACACAGCGGCGAGACCAGTTTCTTCAGACATTATACGCCTTCCATAGAGGCCACTGGTACTCCATCCCGTCTATCATTTGGAGCCAGCTGCACAAGTTCTGGGATCATGTACATGGCCGTCAGACTTCCACGGCCAATGCTTGGGGACTTCCTTTCCCGTTCCTACTCACCTCCATCCTCAAGAAGAAGGGGATTAAGGGGACCCACAGTGATGGGCCAGTACGAGAGCATCCTATCTTTGGGCGGGCTCAGTGGACACAGAGCATATCACACATGCCACGAGGTCCCCCAGTTCCTGCTCCAGCAGCCGAGCGAGTAGAGGAGGATCACATGGAGACCGAAGCCCCTGTCATGAGCCCGGTACGGGAGGAGGACCATTCGGATATGGGACCCACCGAGTCCCAGCACTTCTTAGCTGAGCTATCCTCCTTCCGAGGCGAGGTCGCTGCCGCCACCACTCTTGTACATCAGCGCATCGACAGTTAGGAGGCACGATTTACATGCCAGGAGGCCATGCTGCAGGCTATACTTGATCGCCTACCTCCAGCACCCGGTACCTCTCCGACTGCACCACCTGATGATCAGCAGTGAGAGAGTACCACGTCTAGCTGAAGACGTAAAACTTAGTGCTCATGGGAGGCACCCCACTGCATATCTTTTTTATAGTTATTAGTATTTTACTTGTTTATTATTTTGTTATTAGTACTTGTTTTCCATTTTTACTTTTCTTTCTTTTTCAAGGACAGTGTTAGTACATTCAGTTGAAGTTTGGGGGCGTGCTACAAGCCATGCCAGCCATATAGCTCTTAATCTCCCAGGTCAGATCTTTCCATGCTATTTACACATTGGGGACAATGTGCATTTTAAGTTTGGGGGTATGGGGACACATTCACACACTACACTATGTCCTAAATTTTTAGTTTTGTCACTATTTTCATAGATAAATGCATGTTCATTCTGTCCAATAAACTTTTTTTTTTGTGTGATCTAAACCAAATGTTATGATTCGACTTCATCAGTGAGCTTAACACTTTGAACATATAGGCCAATAAACAAGTTTTGAACCTAGATCACTGCCCTTTTGGCATTTAAGAATTCACAAGTTTAACTTGAACTATCACGAGCACATTAGCACATAGCTGTGTGGGGTATGACATGTTATTTGGATTGGTATGTTTCTTTTGCTTGACTGTGAACTAGATGACCTATTAGATTGACATTTTGGCATATAAAAATAGAAAAGATTGATTCGTACTCAAAAAGAAAAAAAAAATGCTCCTAATGATCAATAAAACAAATTTTCCGCTGAGTAACTGGCCCTCTTGCCTCAGTAAGCATTGAGTGTCACGTCAAAAGGTGGAAAATCTTAAGTGATCATTAAAAAAAAAAAAGAATTTTTCGCTGAGTAACTGGCCCTCTTGCCTCAGTAAGCATTGAGTGTCACGTCAAAAGGTGAAAAATTCTAAATGGTAGCATAAAAATCAGTTAGTTTCGTAGCCTTGTTGACTTGAGCTAGTAAGTCCTTAGGGGTGTCTTTACACCTAATGCCCTAAAACCATCTGGTTTGGGAGTCATTGGCCAAACGCTCGTTACACGAGTCATCAAGAAAGCTTAAGGGAACTAACTTGGCAAAAATCTCGCAAATAAAAGTCTATGCCATATTTGTTGACTCTAATAGGAAGTTTGGTGAATCTTGAGTCATCGAAACACTACCCATTTGAATTTCTTGGAAACTCAATCTTTTATGTGCTAATCACCACACACCGAAGTCAAACTTGTGATATCTTAAGATACCTAGTGAATATGATTTACGTTCAAAACTCTTATTCATTGCAGATATATGTTTACACTTGTTAAGCTTGCTCATGAATGCGCATCATTGTTTTGTGTAAAATCTAGATTTTTTATTGACACTATGAACATTGGATTTATCTGTATTTCTGTTTTAGTTTTTAATTTAGTATTGCTAAGGGACTAGCAATATGTAAGTTTGGGGGTGTGATAGACGCTTAAATATACATATTTAAGCCCCCTTATTTACACTTGTTAGATCCTTTATTACGTTAATTTGGTACCTTTTACTCTATTTGTGTGTTTTACATGTTTTTATAGGGTCTTGGAGAAAAAGAAGCAGTTTTGGCACTTTAAGGAAGAAATCTAGAAGCCCTGGAGCACTTTCTAGACAAAGTGCGATCAGTGCGATCGAGCGCACATGAGCGCACATTGCGATCGAGCGCAAGGACACATGCGATCGAGCGCACATATCCGGGCGTGAACAGTAAACTGCAGAACCTTATTTTGGAAAATACAAGATTTTTGTTTTAGGAAAGTTTAGGACTCATGGGTCTATTAGGACTTCTCAAAGACCTATAAATACACTTGTAACTCACACACAAAAACACACCTTAGATAGTAAACACTTTTCTCTTTTCTTTTACTTGGAGTGGAGAGCTTGGGAGAGAATTGACACCTCTTCTCTCGAGTTTATTCTTCTCCTTTATGTTTAGTTTAATTATGTTTACTTCAGTTAGTATGTGTAACTAACTCTCTTATAGGGCTCGATTGAAGCCCTAGTTATGCATTCCCATATTTTTATTCATTGATTAAATCTTTGCATAGCTTATTATGTTACTTAACTTGATTAACACCTGTGCTTATTTACATTCCTCATATGTATGTGTAAGGCCAACGTATACATGTGGTATGGATAGGTTAGTTAGATCAATTTGGATGACCGAGTCCTGGGTCTAACATTAGTAACAAGGGACCATCTTATCCGGATACCCGGGTTAATCAATATGGGAAACCGGGAGTAGATACCATGCCCTAGGTCTCATGTGGTTGTCGATTTCCACAGTACCTATGTTTTCTTAAGGAACAACTCAAGCAGATACCATGCTGAATCCCTTAAGGAAGAAAAGAGTTAGAGTAGATACCATGCCTAACTCGTTGCTTAGGGAAATCAATAGCTTAAGGAGTAGATACCATGCCCTTAGGTTGGCAACCAGTAGGTACACATAATATGGCTAGAGCACTGATACTTTATACAAAATCGGGAATGTATGACTAGTGGTGGATATCAAAGCCCTGAGTCTTTATTATTATCAAATCACCCTTCAGTTTATTATTTCTATCTTTTTACATTGCAAATATAATTCTAAATCGAACTTTACCAATCCCTGTGGAGATGATCTTGCATTCGCACACTATGCTACACTATTGACCTTGTGCACTTGCAAGTAAAACAAAGTACGATTATTCACCTATTTATTTAGGTATATTTTCGCACAACAATAGACTGGAGTGCCAAGTCTTCATCTCTTGGTAGTAATTTGTTTTCAAGGTATGGCTTTACTTTGCGTCCATTTACCGTGAATGTCTGATTGCTGTTGGAACCATGAATCTCCAAAAAACCATGAGGAAAGACTTTAGTGATCACATAAGAACCAGACCATCGAGACTTGAGCTTGCCTGGGAACAATCTTAATCATGAGTTGTAGAGCAACACCTTCTATCCCACATGAAACTCTTTCCTAACCAGCTATTTATCGTGGTAGGCTTTGGTCATTTTTTTGCAGATCTTGGCATTCTCATATGCATCATACCTTAATTCTTTCAGCTCATTCAAGTGCAGCTTCCTCTTTTCACCCGCTTGTTTCATGTCAAAATTAAACTGCTTAATAGTCCAATATGCTCGATGTTCCAACTCCATCGGTAGATGACATGATTTCCCAAAAACTAATCGGTATAGAGACATGCCAATTGGTGTCTTGTAAGCTATTCTATATGCTCATAGGGCATCATTCAAGCGCAAAGACCAATCCTTCCTACTAGGATTCACGGTCCTCTCCAGGATGCCTTTGATTTCTCGGTTACTTATCTCCACTTGGCCACTAGTTTGAGGATGATATGGAGTGCCAACTGATAAGTGCTTAAATAGTCATATTTAAGCCCCTTAATTTACGCTTGTTACGCTCTTTGATTATCTATTTTAGTAGATTCTATTTCATTTTCATGTTTTATGTGTTTTTCACAAGGCTTTAATAAAAAGATGACATTTTGGAGCTATAAGGAGTGAAAAGTAAAGTTCTGCAATCAAGAGCGCACCTTCCTTGTGATCGAGCGCACAGCACACGAGCACACACTTAAAAGGCTCGAGCGCACATCTGCACTCGAGCACAGACCGCATACGCTCGAGCGCATACACTCTAGAAGCGACAGAGCTAGATATGGAAAGAAGTCTCCGGACCTCAAATAGGAAATTAGGGTTTCGGGGCACCCTTAGAGCCCTTTATATAGCCTTATAAAACACAGAAACAAGAACTATTGTTTTGAGACTTGAAGTTGCAAGCTTAGGAGAGGAATTGACAACTCGTCTCCTGAGTCTTCTTCGGGTTTTATTTTTTTGTTTTTGTTTCATTATGGTTATAATGTTTAGTTCAACTAGCATGTGTAACTAAACTCTTATAGGGCTAAATTGAAGCCCTAGTTATGCTTTTCCACATATATATTCATTGATTACCTTTGCCTATAGCCATGTTATAATGCTTAACTTGATTAATACCTGTTTGTATTTAAATTCCTCATATGTATGTGTCTGATCAACTTATGCATATGGTATGGATTGGTTAGTTGAATCAATTTGGATGATCGAGTCCTGGGTTCAACAAAAGTAACAAAAAATATCCACACCGGATTCTTAGGTTAATCAACATGGGAAATCGAGAGCGGACCAAGCCCTAGGTCCCGTGTGGTTTTCAATCTCCACAGCCCTTATGCTCTCTTAAGGAACAACTCAGTATACACCAATGCTGAATCCCTTAAGAGAGAAAAGAGTTAGAGTATACACCATGCCTAACTCGTTGCTTAGGGAGATCAATAGCCTAAGGTGTGGACCAAGCCCTTAGGTTGGCAACCATTAGGTATTCATAATAAGGCTAGAGCATTGGCACCTTACTTAGTGGGAAAGTGTAATTAGTGGTGGATATCACAGCCCTATGTCCTTATCATTATTAACTCACACTTCACATTTATTTCTTTTTTTACTTTGAGAAACTAATTCTAAATCGAAGTTTACCAATCCCTGTTGAAATGATCTCGCACTTGCACACTATGCTACCATTGACCTTGTGCACTTGCAACTAACACAAGTACAATTATTTACTTATTTATTTAGGTAGTTAAATGCACAACAAGTTTTTGGCACCATTGCCGGGGATTGCGTTTAAATTTCTTTTTAGAATTACTTTTTCATTTAGTTTAATTATTATTTCCTTTTCATTCTATTTCTATTTTTGTCAAAAATCTCAAAAATTTTAAGGTTTTGTTTTCATCTTATTTTTATTTTACAACCCTAATCGAATTCTTTTTGTTTTCTATTTCAGGCACTCCAGGAGAGCTTTCTGTGCCACTTGCGATCGAGTGCACCCTCCTGTGCGATCGAGCGCAATTGAGGTAGAAAGTTACCCACTGCTGCACTTAAGTGACTGCCACCGATTCATGCACGGGCTTCGATCCAAGCATCCAAAGTTCTTCCCCCTCGATACCAAGCTTGAGCAAACGATCCGACAAAGGCTTAAAGACAACTCGAAAGAGGTAGAAGAAGGAATTGAGGAAGAAGTACCAGTGGCGGAACAGATCGACAATCAGCAACCACCTGAGCGGAGGCCGATGAAGCAATCCTTCATCCCACAGAACCTCGATCAACCATCGTGCATTTTGTATCAACCTGAGATGGAAGGAAACTACTACATATCTGCACATATACTCAGTGCCCTGACTCACTTTAGAGGTACACCTAATGAGGACCCACACTTGCACCTTCGAGAGTTCTTCGATCTTTGCAAGTTCCAGCACATCCGAGGCTTAGACCAAGAGGGAATAAGGTTAATTCTTTTCCCTTTTTCCTTAAAATATAATGCTAAACTGTGGTACAATTCTTTTCCTGCAGTTTCTATCCACACATGGGAGGAGTTGGCTAGCAAATTCTTAAGGAAGTTTTTCCCGGCCCAAGAAACGAGGCAAATGAGAAAGGAAATTCAGTCCTTCCAACAAAAGGATGAAAATCTATTTTTTGAGGCTTAGAGACACTTCAACGAGCTGCTACTCAAATGCCCACACCATAAGCTACCTCAAGACGAACTGGTACAAGCTTTCTATGAAGGTTTGAGTGATACTAACAAAAATATTGTGGATTCAGGTTGTGGAGGAGTACTGATGGAGAAAAGCAGCGAAGAAGCGATGGAACTCTTCGAAACCCTAAGTGAACACACTCAGCAGTTCTCCTCTCGAGGAATACATGTAACCAAAAGTAAGGGTATGGATGAGGTAAATTTAAATGGAGGATTGTCTACTCAGATAGCTACTGTGGAAAGGAAACTAGACCTGTTGGTTAAAGCCATGGCTGCTCAGAATGCCTCACCTAACCCATCAGCTACACCACTCCAGGTATGTGCTATTTGTTCCCAATTTGATCATAATACTGATGCGTGTCCCTTGTATTCATCTATAAATCATGAGCAAGGAAACTTTATGGGACCAAATAACTATCCGCCAAAGAACAATCCTTATGCAAACACCTACAACCCTGGATGGCAGAATCACCCAAATTTCTCTTGAAGCAACAATCAGAACGGTCAAGGGCAGCAAAAGAACTTCCAACCAGTAGCCCACTCAGCTCCCGAGACAAAGAAAAGTGACCTCAAAAGTCTTGTGAGACAATTGGCAACTCAGCAGCAACAACTAACGACTTCACATGAACAATTCATGGAAGAAACAAGGCAATTTCAGACTGAGATGAGACAAATCACTGCAAAACATGATTAAGCCATTCAAGGATTAGAGGTACAAATGGGGCAATTGGACAAGGAACTAAGTAGTAGAAAACAAGGTGAGCTTCCTGCCCAACCAATACGTAATCCAAGAGGACATCAACAATTGAATACTGTGACAACCCTGAGAAGTGGAAAGATCATAGGCATCGATGAGCCTGCACGAGTATCTCCAAACAAAGCATCCACCTCTAAGGTAAGTGAGATAGAAAAGGTAAATGCACCTCCACCTTTCTCTCAAAGGTTAGTAAAGTCTAAGAAAGAGACTAAACTGAGTGACATTTTCGAAACTTTGAAAAAGGTGGAAATAAACATTCCTTTATTAGATGCAATTAAAAAAATTCCTGCGTATGCTAAGTTTTTAAAAGATTGTTGCACTAACAAAAAGAAGTTTCAAGAACATGAGACAGTAGCCCTGACTGAAGAGGTAAGTGCTGTGCTATTAAGAAAATTACCACCAAAACTAAAAGATCCGGGTAGTTTTACCATTCCTTGCAGGCTAGGTGACCTGCTATTCGAGCATGCACTATTGGATCTAGGAGCGAGTGTCAATCTGCTGCCATACAGTGTATTCGAGACACTAGGTTTTGGGAAGCTTCAACCAACCTCCATCACTTTGCAATTGGCAGACAGAAGCATCAAACGACCAAGAGGTATTCTTGAGGATGTTTTGGTAAAAGTAGGTAAATTTATTTTACCTGCAGATTTTATTGTCTTAGATATGGAAGAATGTCATATGCCATTACCACTCCTCATCATCTTAGGAAGACCATTTATGATCACTGCTGACACCAATATTAATGTAAAAAGAGGTATTATCACTATGATAGTAAATGATGAGAAAATAGAATTTAAAATATTTAATACAACCAAAGATGATAATGAATACTTTAATATAAGCTTAATGCAAAGTATTGTTGAGCAAGTTTCTCAGGACCATCACATTGATCCAGTGGAGACCATCCCTAACCATGATGACACAAGATTTGATATTAGGCCAGAGGATGATAATGTGATTAAATACATTGATAGAGTTGTGCACCCCGCCAAGAACACACCAAAGCCTGCAAGTAAGTATAACCCTCAAGTTGAAAATCCTGAACTTACTAATACTATTTTTCCCCATTTTATTAACCAGACACCAAAATTAGAGAGGCAGCAGCTGTCAAGGGCACTTGAACCACCTGATGTGGGCTCTAAGTGCCACCTTCAAAGAAAGTAGCACTGAAGCTATTATAGAGAGTGCTTGAGCAATCCCCACTTTCACAACATATAGCTCAAGCACCTCTATCGAGGTTAGTGGTACTGAAGCCACTAAAATTACGGTAAGGTTAAGGTTATATTGTTCTTACTTTATCATGCCAGACTTGGTAAGTTTTTATTTTGTCCATACATGCTGCCTTGCGCTCGAGCGCACCATTCAGTGTGCTCGAGCGCACTCGAGGCAGAGAAGGCACATGAGGGCTTTTATTCACACTTCACTCACAAATTCATTTTTTCTTACCTTACGCTCCAGCGCACTTCCTATTTCCATCTATCGCAATTACCCTCACCCAACTCAAAAATCTACTTCTAAACCTCCCTCTCACCTCTGGCACCCCACCACCATTACCTCACTGCCATAAACGAACACCACCACCAGCACAACATTTTTTCCCTTCCCATTGCATAACCATTGTCATCCTTAGAAGACAAGGTATACCCATATTTTTTATTTCTAAATATTTATACACCATCACACACGGTTCTTGATTGATGAAATCATTCTACTATTATTTACCTTGTGTTATGGTTGTTTTTTATTGAGATTATTTCATATTTGCTAGGGGTTAGGATCGAGTTCTTGGGTTTTGTTTTTCTACAGCTTCGAGTGTTTGTTGCACATCCACTGTTTGACAACTTGTCTGACTCAGTGCGCTTGAGTGCTAATACTTTGTGATCGAGTGCACCTCAATCTGTTCGATCGAGCGCACCATCAACTGTGATCAAGCGCAATTACACCAGAAGCTACACTCCAATGCCTAAGTAAGTAGTCTGCACCACCTGATGACCAGCAGTGAGAGGATACTCCGTCTGGCTGAAGACGTAAAACTTAGCGCTCACAGGAGGCACCCCAAAGCATATCCTTTTCATTATAGTAATTTTCTTTTATTTATGTTTATATTTACATGTTTATTATCCATATTTCTTGTTTTTCGGCACAATATTTATTTTTCTTTGTCAGGAACTTAGTGCGTGCATCCAGTTCAAGTTTGGGGGCGTGTACGAGCAATACAAGCAATCTAGTTCTCTATCTCCCAGGTCAGATCTTTCCATGCCACACACACATTGGGGACAATGTATATATTAAGTTTGGGGGTAGTGGGAGACACATGCACAGACTAGGTCCAATTTTTTTTTTTTAGAAAAGATAAATGCAGGATCATTTGGTGATAAAAATTTTGGTTGATTTAAAAATATGATAAAACTTCATTAGTAAGCTTAAAATCTAGAACACATAGTCTTTTAAATAGGAATTTTAAAATTTTAGTTACCTACCTCAAGGCACTTAAGAAATCACGAGTTTGATCCCGATCTAACACGAGCACATTAGCATGCATTTGTATGGGGTATGACATATAATTCTTATGTATATGTTTCCATGACCTAACTGTAATCGGATAACTTGTTAAACGAACACTTTGGCATAAGAAAAATAAAGAAAAATGTCCATCATGCAAAAAGAGAATAAAAAGCTTCTAATGATTATTAAAAACTTTTCACTGAGTAACTGGACCTCTTGCCTCAGTAAGCAGTGAGTGTTCACATCAAAAGGTGGGAATTAAGCATTTAATGATCATAATAAAAATTTCCACTGAGTAACTGGGCCTCTTGCCTCAGCAAGCAGTAACTGTTCACGTCAAAAGGTGGAAATTTCACTTAAAGCATTAAGACCTGTTAGTTCTGTAGCCTTTTTGACTCGAGTTAGTAAGTCCTTAGGGGTATCTTTACACCTAATGCCCAAAAACCATCTGGTTTGGGAGTCGTTGGCTAAACACTCATTACAAGGGTTAATTAGAAAGCATAATGGAACTCAACATGGCAAAAATTTCATGATAAAAGAAAAAGAAAAGAAGCAAGCATTATGCTATTTTTGTTCTTTTTGATAAGGAATTCGATAAAGGTTTAGGCACCGAAACACTATACATCAAAATTATTTGGAAGCCCCATCTTATATGTGCTAACTCATCACACACAAATCAAACTTGCGATGCCTTAAACCATCTTTAGGTAAGTAACATGAGCTTTTAAAGACCTTTATTCAATACAAAAATGTGTTTTTATTATAAGCTTACTCATGAACGGTCATCATGGTTTTATGTGTAACCCAAATTTTTGGATATCATGAAGAATGAATTTATCTTTAAATTTTGTTTTGATATAGTCTTGTTGTTTTGTATTGCTAAGGGACTAGCAATATGTAAGTTTGGGGGTGCGATAAGTGCTTAAATAGTCATATTTAAGCCCCTTAATTTACGCTTGGTAGGCTCTTTGGTTATCTAGTTTAGTAGATTCTATTTCATTTTCATGTGTTTATGTGTTTTCCACAGGGCTTTGACAAAAAGATGACATTTTGGAGCTCTAAGGAGTGAAAAGTAAAGTTTTGCAATCAAGCAAGGTGCGCTTGAGCGCACCTCCCTTATGATCGAGCGCACAGCACATGAGCGCACACTTAGAAGGCTCGAGCGCACATCTGCGCTCGAGCATAGACCGCATACACTTGAGCGCATACACTCCAGAGACGGTAGAGCCAGATATTGAAAGAAGTCTCCGGACTTCAAATAGGAAATTAGGGTTTCGGGGCACCCTTAAAGCCCTATATATAGCCTTGTAAAACTAAAAAACAAGAACTTTTGTTTTGAGACTTGAAGTTGTAAGCTTAGTAGAGAAATTGACGACTCGTCTCCCAAGTCTTCTTCGGGTTTTATTTTTCTGTTTTTGTTTCATTATGGTTATAATGTTTAGTTCAACTAGCATGTGTATGTTGTGCGATTATCTACCTAAATAAATGGGCAAATAATCGAACTTGTTTTACTTGCAAGTGCACAAAGTCAACTTAGTAGTATAGTGTGTGAAAGCAAGATCATCTCCACAGGATTGGTGAATTTCTTTTTAGAATTATATTCGCAATGTAAAAAGATAGAAATAATAAAAGAGTTGATTTTGATAAAAAAAAAATGAAGAGACTATATATAGAATCGCGATACCAGTCGATTGGGATCAGGGTACCAATCGACTGGGGTCATTGCAGATTTGAAAAAATTTCTCATACCAGTCGACTGGGTAAACTGGCAGAAGGATACCAATCGACTGGATAGTTCATACCAGTCGACTAAGTAGTTAACAGATTTTCAAAAAATGGCTCCAAACAAGGTTTTTTATTACCATAAGACTGGTATAGCCTTACTAGTCGACTAGAAGATTGGGCAGAGACTTACCAGTCAACTGGGATAGACTTACCAGTCAACTAGACCCTTAAAAAAATTTCTAGTCTTGAGTCTTAGCACAAAATTTATTTATCTATGCCATCTTGAGTGAGGGAGTAATTAAATAAGGTTTAATACTCTTTCACTAAATGTCAAATATGCAAAATGATGAATAATGAAACAATCAAACATATAGTTTATCATAATCTAACAATCTCATTGACAGTCTTATTTTGCAAAAACTTGCTTCACTTAGAGGTTTTGTAAGAATGTAAGCTATTTGATCTTCTAAAGGTATGAATTCTAGTCTTATATCACCTTTGTGAGCATGGTCTCTTAAGAAATTATGTCTAATTTCTATGTGTTTAGTTCTAGAGTGCTGAATAGGGTTCTTGGTTAGGTTGATAGCACTAGTATTATCACAATGGATACTTTTAAATTTCATATCATAGTCTTTTAGTTGTTGTTTCATCCATAATACTTGGGCACAACAATTTCCAGCTGCAACATATTCCGCTTTGGCGGTTGATAGTGTAACAGAGTTTTGTTTCTTGGAAAACCAAGAGGTTAACATTGCACCTAAGAATTGGTATGTTCCATTTGTGCATTTTCTATCTAATCTGCATCCAGCAAAATCAGTATATGAATATCCTACAAGCTCAAAAGATAAATCTCTAGAGTACCATAATCCTAGGGTTTGAGTTCCTTGTAGATATCTAAGGATCCTTTTTACTGCAACTACATGTGATTCCTTAGGATTAGCTTGAAATCTAGAACACATGCATACACTGAACATAATATCAGGTCTACTTGCAGTCAAATAAAGTAAAGCTCCTATCATGCTTCTATAGTATTTAGTATCTACACATTTACCTCCTTCATCAAGCTCAAGTTTTGTAGATGTGCTCATAGGTGTACCAAGTGGCTTTGAGCTTTCCATCTCGAAACTCTTTAGTAGGTCCTTGGTGTATTTTGATTAATTGATGAAGATGCCTCCTTTCAATTGTTTGATTTGAAGTCCAAGGAAGTAGATAAGCTCTCCCATCATGCTTATTTCAAATTCTCCTAGCATGCACTTGGTAAACTCTTGACATATAGATTCATTAGTAGCACCAAACATAATATCATCAACATATATTTGGACTAGTAGAGTGTCATTTATGTGCATTTTTGTGAAGAGGGTTGTGCCTACTTTACCTCTTATAAAATTATTGTCAATAAAAAATTTATTTAGTCTTTCATACCATGCTCTTGGAGCTTGCTTCAACCCATATAGAGCCTTAGAGAGCTTGTAGACATGATTTGGAAGACTAAGATTCTCAATATAAACTAATTCTTGTGTGTTTTAATAGGATGGAAGTTGTTTGCTGTCTGTTTGTGTAGAAAAAGTAAATGAAGAAGTGGAAGTTCTACATAATTTTCAACAATAGGAGTAGGTGTTTCTGTTCTCGGAATAAATCTGCATCATCATTGAAAGAAACTTCTTCACTACTAATTGGGTTAGACTCATCAAGAGTTATATATACGGATTCTTCTACCACCAGAGTTCTCTTATTGAAGACTCTATAAGCCTTACTAGAGGTTGAATATCCTAAAAATATCCCTTCATCGGTCTTAGAGTCAAATTTACCCAAGTTAGTTTTATTGTTATTCAGGATGAAGCATTTACAACCAAATGTACGAAAATAGGAGATATTAGGCTTTCCACCTTTCCATAATTCATACAGAGTTTTATCAAGCATAGGCCTAATTAAAATTTTATTCAAGATATAGCAAGAAGTGTTTACTGCTTCAGCCCAAAAGTATTTTGGCAAACTATTTTCACAAAGCATTGTTCTTGCAAATTCTTCTAGAGATTTATTTTTCCTCTTTGCAACTCCATTTGTTTGAGGAGTTCTAGGAGTTGAAAAGTTGTGATCAATTCAATTTTCATCAAAAAAAATTGAAAAACTTTGTTCTTCAAATTCTTTTCCATGATCACTTCTAATGCTTGAAATACAAATTTCTTTTTCATTTTGAACCTTTTTGCAAAAGTTTTCAAATCTTTTGTAAGTTTCGTCCTTATAAGCCATAAAAATAACAAAGGTATATCTTGAATAGTCATCAACAATACTAAGAGCATATTGATGGCCACCTAGACTAATGGTACTTATTGGACCAAATAAGTCCATATGCAAAAGTTCCAATGGTCTAGTAGTTGAGACTACATTCTTTGATTTAAAAGAAATCCTAGTTTGTTTTCCCATTTGACAAGCATCACATACTTTATCTTTTTCAAAATTGATTTTGGGAAGTCCAATGACTAAATCTTTTCCAGAAATGATTTTAAGCAAATTCATGTTCACATGACCAAGCTTTCTATGCCATAGCCATGGGTTTTCACTAATTGCTGGAAAACATTTTTCATTTTTGGAATGCAATGATTTTAAGTCAACTATATAGACATTTTAATTTCTATGGCCAACAAACTTGATCTTGTTACTCTTGATGTCTATAACTACACAATGAGAGGTTTCAAATTTGACTTTGTTGCCTTTGTCACATAGTTGACTAATGCTTAGTAAATTTGGCTTAAGGCCTTGTACTAGCAATACATTATCTATGGTTGAGAAATCATTATCAACTTTTTCATGCCCGATGATCTTTATTTTTATGTTGTCTCCAATGGTGACAAGTCCATCATCTCTTAGAGTTAGCTCCTTGAATACACTTTTATCACCGGTCATGTGTTTTGAGCATCCACTATCAAGGTACCAACAGTTACCTTTTTCCTTGGTGTGGAGACATATCTACATCACACAAGGATACACAATGGCATTTTTAGGTACCCAAAATTTCTTGGGTCCTTTGGGTTAGTCATTGAAAATACGGTTCCTTTTGGGATCTATATTTTCTTAACAGCATATGGTGTTCTATAGACATGTTGATGATGCACAATCCTAGGATGATAGTTATTGAAATTTATAGGATGATTTAGTTGTGCATGTCTATAATGCTTAGGATATGAGTTCCTAGGATACATGTTTCTATTGTGAGGAATATGAATATGCATGTTATTTCCAGAAAACACATGATGATGATTTCTAGGAAACATACTTGCATTATTATGAATATGCATATTATTTCTAGGATAACCATAATGATAATTCCTAGGATATGCATGTGCAGTGTGCAAGTCTTGAGTATACATATTATTTCTAATATGCATATGATGGTTATTCCTAGGATGTGTATAAGCATTTCTTGAATGAGCATAAGCTTAAGTATTTCTAGGATGTTTCATTCTTGTATATGCATTAGAATTAGCATTTCTAAACTTGCTAGCATTCATTGAGGGTGTGTTTTTGACCTTGCTAGTGAACTTTGAAGTAGAAGCTTCATTCACACATGATGCTTTTATGAATAAGCTCTCTTTTGATTTTTGCTTATCTAATGGAGAATATTTTAATCCTGATTTTCCTCCACTTAATCTTTGGCAAGAAAGCACTTCGTCAAGTTTTTCCTTTCCAAGCATGAGTCTAGATATTGTGCCATTCAATTCTAATATCTTATTCTTTAAGTTTTCATTTTTATTTTTTAGGAAATCTTGAGAAGAATCATAAAGCAATAAAGATAGTTTATTTTTTTCTTCTCTTAGACTTATCATTTCTTTAGAAAGAGATGACACCTCTTTCTTAAGAGTAGAGTTCCTAGAATCGAATTTCTTAATTCATCATGTATTTCATTTATGACTTCTAACAATTCTTCACTACTACTAACAATCTTATTTTTTGAAGAGGGAGAAGATAATACCTCATTTTCATCATCGATTGCTATAAGACATAGGTTGGCAATTTCCTCATATCTGATTTCTTTATCCGATGACTCTTCTTCTTCGTCATCACTCCAAATGGTTGCCATCATAGTTTTCTTCTTGAAGTTCCTGTATGGTTTGTTTGTTACCATACAATCGGCCTTAATGTGACCAGGCTTCTTGCATCTAGAGCACATAAGTGGTTCCCTTTTTGAAGTGGGATCCTTTGTGTAAGGTTTCTTGCTTTTCTTCAAGAACCTATGAAACCGTTTGGTGATTAAACCCATCTCACCATCTTCTTCGCTACACTTTGCTTCTTCTTCTGATTCCTCTTCTCTGTTGCATGTAGAGGCTTTGAGAGCAATCATTTTTTTCTTCTTCTCATCATCATTGACAACAGGATTCATTTATTCCATCTTATATGTCAATAATGACCCAAGAAGTGTCTCAACATCAAGTTTGTCGAGATCTTTGGCCTCCGTGATGGCCGTCTTCTTTGCTTTCCAAGTAGGTGGCAGAGATCCTAAGATTTTTCTTGTTAGTTCAAACTCCTTAATGTTCCTACTAAGAAGCTTCAAACCATAGACAATAGTTGTGAAACGTGAGTGCATTTGAGAAATTATTTCGTTAGGAGACATTCTAAAAAATTCATATTCAGATACTAGCATATAAATTTTTGATTTTTTAACCTCACTAGTTCCTTCATATGTAACTTGCAATTTATCCCATATCTCCTTAACCGAAACACATGCAGAGATTTTATTGTATTCAAATATATCTAAAGCACAATGTAAAATACTTGTGGCTCTACTATTGAGAGACATCATTCTACAATCCTCATCATTGTACTCAGTTTTGAGTTTAGGCATTGTATGATTGATTTCTCCAATAGTTATTTCCTTTGATTGAATTCTAGGTCCCTCATCAATGACTCTCTATAGATTATAATGTTGTCATTCGACAAAGATTTTCATAATGTTTTTCCAATAGTTATAATTGGAGCCATTGAATAAAGGAGGCCTAGTGTAGGAGTGTCCTTCAGAATAGCTATTTGCTGCCATCGGATCAACTCAAGGATATTAAACCTAAAATTGAGAACGAGGCTCTGATACCAATTGTAGACTGAGATTTCAACCTAAGAGGGGGGTGAATTTGGTTTTTAAAAACTTTCGCTAACTAAACACAAGTTTATAAAAACAGATAAACCCACAAGCATGTAAACAAAAAATATGTTGTAAACAAAAAAGTTTAAGGAATAGAGGATGCAAACTCAGTTTATAGTGGTTCGGCAATATCAGATTCATTCCGATCCTACGTCTACTCTCTTTAAGGAACCTCTTTGAAGTAATCCACTAAAAAACTTAGTCGTGCAACTTCACGAGTGTTGCACAAACCTTACAATCAATCCCTTCCTCTTGGAAGCAAAATCCCTTCATCTCGGAAGCTAATTTCTTCCTTTCGGAAGCTAATCCCTTTACAATAAATGTTGTAAAGTAAATAGCAGAGAGGCAACAATGAAAGCTTATACAATTGAATAATATCTCTCTTTCAAGATAAAGCTTGAAGAATGGCTCAATAATAAATATTTCAAAGCTTTTATGTATCAATGGATAAAAACTTGATTGAATGTGTAATCTCTTTTTTTGAAATACTCAATAGAGTGGGTTTATATAGCCTTGATGTAATATGGCTGCTTTGTACTGATCTGGTACGTTTTGGTGTAATTTATGCATAAATCTCGCGTCTCAACAGTTATATTTTTTGAACTACTAGTCAACTGGTTCTTAGTACCAGTCGACTGGGTCAAGTTAAAAATCTCATTTTTAAGGCTATTGAAGGTACCAGTCGACTGGAGACAGTCTGTCCAATATACTAGTCGACTGGTATGAAGCATCTAGTCGACTGGGGACACACTGTCCCATATACCAGTCTTCTGGTATAAGCACCTAGTCAACTGGGTTGCTTATCAACCCAGTTTTCATGTTTTGAAATGTTTTTAACTTAGAAACGTTTGATTGAAAAGTTCTGTTAAAATATTTTTTCAAAAGGAGCCATAAGACAAGCTTTTTACCTAAATAAGTGAGATTTACAACTTGTTTAAATACCTTAAACCTATACAAGAGCTTCTGTCTTGACTTGGCGTTTGATTCAGGTTGAGTTCTTGCACTTGATTTCTAGTTGTAAGCTTTTTTTGCTTAATACACTTAGATAGCGTTGTTAGTATAATAAGAGTTGTGTTTTGTCATCATTAAAATATAGGTGAGGGTCAATAGTAATAATTTCCTTCCGCCTCAGGTTGATAAGCAATGCATGAGGGCTAGTCGAGGTTCCGTGGAATGAAGGGTTGCTTCATGGATCTTCGCTCTGGTGGTGGTTGGTTATCAAGTTGTTCTGCCATTGGTGCTTCTCCCTCGAATCCTTCTTCTACCTCTTCAATGTTATCTCTAAGCCTTTGCCGAATGGTCTGCTCAAGCTCTGTATCGAGTGGAAAAAAGGTTAGATTCTTGGATAGAAGCCCTTGCATGAATTAACTGAAATGCTTCAGTGCAGCAGCTTCAGTACTGCTACTCGGGTAGTCTCTGCCTCGAGTGCACTTGATCACACCAAGTACTGCACTCGATCGCACTTCTTGAAATTTTTCTGCTGCGAACCTAAAACAGAAAAATTGAAAACACACAAGAAGAAATAAATTAGATATTGGATGAAACAAAATAAAACTGAACAAAAAATTAAAACTGAACGAAAATAATTCTAAACAGAAATTTAGCGCAATCCCCGGCAACGACGCCAAAAACTTGTCGTGCAAAAAATCTACCTAAATTAATAAGCAAATAATTGAACGGTTTTACTTGCAAATGTACAAAGTCAACATAGTAGTATAGTGTGCAAATACGAGATCATCTCCGTAGGGATTGGTGAATTTCACTTTAGAATTAGTTTCACAATATAAAACGATAGAAATAAATATTGAGTTTGAATCGATGATTATAAAAGCGTAGGGCTTTGATATCCACTAGTAATCATACTTTCCCAATAAATAGTGTGCCAATGTTTTAGCCATACTACGAATACCTAATGTTGTCAACCTAAGGGCATGGTGTATACTCCTTAAGTTATTGATTTTCCTAAGCAATGAGTTAGGCATGGTGTATACTCTAACTCTTTTATGTCTTAAAGGATTTAGCATGGTATATACTAAGTTGTTCTTTAAGAGAGCATAAATTCTGTGAAAATCGACAAATACACCAGACCTAGGGCATATTACATACTCCCGGTTTTCCATGTTGATTAACCCAAGAATCCGGCGTGGATTTCTTTTGTTACTATTATTAAACCCAGGACTCAGTCATCCAAACTGATTTAATTAACTAATCCATACCACATGTTGATCAGGCAAACACATGAGGAATTCGATAAAACAGGCATTAATCAATTAAAGCATCATAATATAGCTATTGCAAAGGCAACAATACTCATATATGCAAAAGCATAATTAGGGCTTCAATCGAGCCCTACCAGTAAGTTAGTTACACATGGTTTTTATGTTGAACATCTTCATAAAGTAAAAATAAAGGGAGAAGAATAAACCCGAAGTACTACAGAGAAGAGTCATTAATTCGTCTCCACAGTCTCCTCCTTTAAAAACCAAAACTAAAACTAAAAAGAAGACCCTTGTTTCTGTGTTTACCTGCCTATTTATAAGGTTTTGGGATATCTGGAAACTCTAACTCATAAAACAAAACCAGACCCCTATTTTCCAAAATAGGTTATACCGTTTTACTGTACGTGTGCGCTCGATCACATACTGGTGCGCTTGAGCGCAAGTGCGCTCGAGCCATTTTTTTGTGCACACGAGTGCTGTTACGCTCGATTGCACACTTCTATGCTCGATCGCACTATGTGCAATTTTCAGTTTTTCCAGTTTTTATTCTCCAAACCAGATAATGCTCCCTTTTCTTCAATAACCTAGGAAAACACAGAAAAGAAATAAAATAGCATGAAATAACACAACTAGGAACCTAACAAATGTAAATTAAGGGGCTTAAATACGAATATTTAAGCACTTATCAGAAGCTCATGTCTTCAAGTAACCAACGACGCCAAAGAAGTTCCTGAGTTGTATCAGCAAGGGCTCGATACCCAGCTTTTGTGCTGGATTAAGCGACTACCGTTTGCTTCTTGCTTTACCAAGAAATAAGATAATCACCAAGAAAGAAGCAATAACTAGTGGTGGATCTATGATCAGTGGGATCACCTGCCCAATTTGCATCTAAGTAGGCACGAAGCTCAAGTAAAGAATGAGCTGAGAAATGGAGACCATTAAATAGGGTCCCCTTGATGTACCTGAGAATGCAAAGAACTGCGGCATAATGGGGTATGCAAGGAGCAGAGAGAAACTGACTGACAATATGGATAGCATAAAAGATGTCAAGGCGAGTAACTATAAGATAAAGAAGACTACCAACCAACTGGCAAAACAAGGTGGGGTCTTCCAAAGGTGTACCATCCATACGAGTGAGTTTAGAGTTGAGCTCAAGAGGTGTGGTACATGTCTTACTATTTGTGAGTCCCGCTCGAGTAAGAAGGTCAGAAGCATAATTTGCTTGAGAAAGATAATATCCCTCAAAGTTAGAAGTGATCTCAAGTCCTAAGAAGTAACTGAGCTTCCCAAGATCTTTCATCTCGACATGTTGGCTGAGATAAGTCTTGAGATCCAAAATTCCATATGTGTCATCACTAGTGATGGTCATATCATCAACATAAAGAAGAAAATGGATAGTACCCTGGTCTATTTCGCGAATAAAAATAGTAGAATCATGTGAGCTGGGAGTGAATCCAAAATGTCCAACAATGGTGTTGAACTTGGCAAACCAAGCTCGAGGAGCTTGCTTGAGACCATAGAGAGCCCGACGAAGTTTGTAAAATTGGTGTGAAAGATGATGAGAACCAAGAGGAAGGCACATATAAACTTCTTCGATGAGTTCACCATTAAAAAAAAGCATTTTTCACATTCATCTGAAATAAGTCCCAATGACGAACGGTGGCAACGGCAATTAAGCTGCGAATTGAAGTGAGGCGGCAACCAGGGTAAAGGTCTCCTCATAGTCGATCCTATACTTCTGGGTAAACCCTTTAGCTACCAAGCGAGCCTTGTATTGATCAATGGACCCATCAGAGTGAGTTTTAATCTTGTAAACCCACTTGGATCCCAAAACATGTTTGCCTTTTGGTAGGTCCACTAGATCCCAGGTGTGAGAGTTTTTGAATGCCTGTAGTTCATCATTCATTGATTTTTGCCAAAGAGGATCAGAATTAGCTTCATGATAAGACTGTGTTTCATGGTGAGAAAGAATAGTAGAAAATACAACAATGTCACGAAGATTAACAGAAGGAGTTTTTACCCAGTTACTCCGTCAAGGAGGGAGATTAGAAGTAATTGGAATGGATCCATTGAAAGAGATAAGTTACTTAGAAGAGGGTAACGTGGATAACTTAAGTGAGGTGGTGGTGGCATCTGTAAACTCTAGTTCAGAAGAGACAAGTTGCTCAGAAGAGGGTAAGGTGGATAACTCAATTGAGGTGTTTGTAGACATGTTAGGTGGTAATGACATATTTGATAAAGGGATAGGATGTGTTGGTGGAGATGTTGACTCGGAAGAAAAGCTTGTCTCAAGAGTGTCAGGAAAAAGATCTTTGGAGAGGTCAGTGAATAAGAGAGAGGTGTTGTCGTGCGACATGTGAAACTTGGATATGGAGGCGAACATCTTGTGTTCCCATAAAACAACATGATAAGACATTCAGAGACGTTTGAAGTAAGGATCCCAACATCTGTAGCCTTTGTGTTCAACACCATATCCCAAGAAACAAGATAAGCGAGATCTAGGTTCCAATTTAGTGCGCTCATGAGGCTGAAGGAGAACAAAATAGGCACAACCAAATGCCTTAAGAGTGCTATAGTCAGAAGGGTGACCATAGAGACACTCAAAGGGTGATTGATTCCCAAGGATGGCAGAAGGTATACGGTTCTTGGTGTAAACAGCTATAAGAGCAGCTTCACCCCAGAAACGTTTAGGACATGAAGCGGATATGAGAAGAGCACGGGCGGTATTGAGAATGCCTCGGTGTTTATGCTTAGCACGCCCATTTTGTTGAGAGGTGCCTGAATATGAACGATGAGGAAGAGTGCCATGTTGGCAAAGAAAGTTAAAGACGCTAGAGTTTGTGTATTCAGCAGCATTGTCAACACGAAACACTTTGATATTTCAAGAAAATTGAGTTTTGACCATGGCAGCAAAATCAAAGTACAATTGAGGTAATTCAGATCGATTACATATAAGAAATATCCAGGTGTAACAAGAGTAATCATAAACAAAAATGACAAACTTTCTAGAGCCTCCCATAGTAGCAGTGGGAGACGGGCTCCAAACATCATAGTGAATCAAGTCAAATTGTGCAGAAGAAAAAGAATCACTTTTGTGAAATGGCAATGCCGATTGTTTGGCAAGTTGACAAGGAAGACAATCAAATTGTTCTTTGTTAACAAGCCCTAAATGACCACTAGACACTAAGGATTGAAGATGACCAACAGAAGCATGGCCCAGACGAGAATGCCAGAGACTGACGGATGGGATAGATGAGACAAGGGCTACTGTCTGAACTAGTGAGGAGAAACAGGATGGGATGTGAAGATTGATGAGCTCAAAGAGTCATCCAACCTTACGGCTATCCCAAGAGTTTGTCCTGTCTTTGGATCTTGCACACAATAATCAGAATTAGAAAAAAAGATAATTAGACAGAAGTCACATAATTGACCAACAGATATGAGATTGAGAGTGAGTTAGGGAATACAATAAGTATCAGGAAGAGAAGTGTTTAATGTTGCAATTTTTTCGATATGACTCACGGTCATGGGAGAACCATCAGCAATTTAAATAGTCGGAGTATGATTAACAAGACGTTTGGTGGAAAAGAGAGTGGAATCAGGAGTCATGTGATTACAACATGCAGAGTCAAAAAACCAAGATGAATTACCTGAGGTGACTGACATAACAGTAGAAGGTAAATTACCAAAATGAGTAAAGACTTGTTTGACAATTTCCTCTATGTCAGAAGCAGAAAACGTTGCAATGGAAGCAGTGGATGATGAAATTTCAGCAGTAGTGGCAGCAGATCTAGAAGGAGTACAGCCAGACATGTATTGCTAGGAGTGTCTATTGGGGTTTTGGAAACAATCATGCTGAAGATGAACAGGGGCTTGCTTCTTACAGAATTGATAAACTCGAACCGGGTCTGCATAGGATGGAACTGAGTCGTCTAATTGGCAAAGCCGACTGGGGTCAACGACTGATGGAGTGGTGGCTGAGGTGACGTCGATGGAGAATAAGACTCCGACTATAGTGATAACCCGACAGGTATGAAGAGGATATATAAGAAGTCTTTCTGATGTGAAGGATCCACTAATAGTGGTAATCATAGAGCATACTTAACTCTTGATATACTGAGAACCACTAAGAACCTGGCTCTAATACCAAGTTGAATTTAAGAGAGGAAGTGAGACAACACAAAGAGAAGAGAATCGTATTGAATGGTGTGGTTTGCTTACAAGAGAGATATCCTATTTATAGCCTAACTTAAGGGGAACTAACCGATGTGGGACTAACATATACATTGTGTGTGTGTGTGTGTATATATATATATATATAGACACACACACACACATTAACAGTTGGAAACTGAACAAATAAAAAACGTATGAAGAAGTCTTTATTGGGCCCTTTGGTTTCTCAACTGAGTCTTAAATTAGTGAAGTTCTATTTTGTTATTTATTACAATAAAGAAAGAAAAGAAAAAGTCATGTACGTTTCTTTTGTGTGCCTATATACGTGCTTCTTGTATTGTTTGAAATGTAAGAAAAAAGAAAAAGTAGAAAAAAAAAAGAATTCCTCCACTCTTGTCTCATGCTCTTTGGCTTTTAGTTTATAAACTTGTTCTCTTTTCCTTCAAATTGGTATCAGCTTGTGGTTTTGCCCAGATTCCCTTTTTTCGTCCCTTCTTGAAATGGGTTATAATATTGTCCAGCAAGAAATCCCTAGATTATCAAAAGATAACTATTGGTCATGGTCTACCCAAATGAAAGCCCTGTTTGGATTTCAAGATTTGTAGGAACTCATCACCGATGGATTTACGGAACCTACTGATCAGTGCAAAACTACAAGTGCACAGTATCGTAGTTTTATAGTAAAGTGTTAAGAAGAATATCGTCCTTAGGGATTGGTAACTTTACTTCTGACAAGTACCGAAATTATACTAATCTCAATTTTATTTAGAAAAATCTCTTTTTGTTGTTTGTAATTGCAATATGAAATAAAATCAATTTAAAGGAAATAATCAAAGGAAAAGAAAGTTGTTTTTCAAATATCAAATTAATAAGAGAAAGAACTTCTAAGAAATCGATTTCACTTAATTCCTCATTATGCTTAACTCATCTAACTAATTAAAATTAATCTTTTCTGTTTGTTAGCGAAATCTCCAACTTATCCAAAAGCTTCTTTCGATAGTCAATTGGAAATATTCTTATTCATCATTCTACACAAGAGTATGCAAATTAATGAAACAAGAAAGCATTAAGACCAACAATTTTTTTTTAGACTATGCAAGTTCATATAAGTCTTTCGATTCCTATATTTACCTATGCTGAAATACCTATGTTCTATCTTGTAATTCCTTCTTTCGATAGAAAATCACAATATCAAGATCATCTAATTAATGCCTAATCAATTAGAATCAATACATTCAAAATAAATCAGCCAAACATAGAAGATAATTACTAAAAATCAGCATAAAAAAAAGCAAGCATAGTTTGAAACTAAATTAAATCTTTTTCCTAGAATAAAAAAAGTTTAGTTCATACTGAAAATTAAATTTAACAACAACAAATTCACCATATTTCTGTAAATCAGTGTGCGTTCAGTTGTTGCTGCTGCTGTGGAGGTCTGCTATGCGATCAGCGCTGGATACCGAGCAGGGTGGGCGAGGTAGGTGCCGGCTGTGAGGAAGCAGCTGCTGGAGGTGGCAGCTGCTGGTGCTGTGGAGGGCTGCTGTGATACCGGATGAGGAGGAGAGGGCTGCCGGCTATCTCTCTAGGGTTATGTCTCTAGGGCTGCAGGTTGTCTCTCTAATTAGAGTTTCTCCTTTTCCTTTATATAGACTCCAAAGTCTTCAATTAAAATTTCCTTTTTTATAAGCTCTAAAGTCTCCAATTAAAATTTCTTTTTTTAAATAAGAGAAAGAGTCCCTTGACAACAAGACACTAAAATTTGGATCTTTCCCTTCTTCTAAACCTGAAATAAATTAAATGACAACACCGAAGCTTAAAACCAACAAAAATTAATAAAATTAGATTAAAGTTAAAAGTTAAAAGTTAAAAGTTAAAAAGTTAAAAGTTAAAAGTTAAGATGTGATAAAAATAGGAAATTATGCACGACATCAAACACCCCCAAACTTAAAACTTTATTTGTCCTCAAATAAAAATAAAACGAACCCATAGAAAAATCTCATCACTCACCAAGCCATGATCTAAATTTAGATTTCATTACTAGCATCTTACTCTTTTAATATCAAGGATAGCAGGAAAATCAATAAAAAATTTAGCAATTTGTCAACCAAGAGTTAAGAGACTACTTCACCCTAAAGATAAGTCCTTGAGTGTGTGTGTGATATAGTCAATTTAACTCCAAACCACCTACAAACTCAGATAAAAGTAAAACAACTAAAACCAGAGGAATTCTCTCAAAACTTAACTCCATAAGTCCAATTTTCAGAAACCCTATCCATTAATGTAGTCAACTCCAAAATCAGAGATCAAAAGGTCTTTAATCAGGTTGTAATGACAGGCTATGAGGTGAGGGCTAAGAAAGAAATTGATAAGGAAAATTAAAGCAAATTAGGAAAATACTTGGTAGAAAGTAAAAAGAGATATCCACAGTTTTCAAACCATAACTCTTTCTCGACTGCATGCTCATATTGATGACATTATTGTTGTTGTGCTTAATGAAGCAATACCAAGTACACTTTTAACAAAATCTGAAGTGATCTACACTCCATTCATTTAGTTTTCTCTATTTTATACTTCCATCCATGATGGATAAATCACATCTGGGCAAAAAACAAACCTAGCAAAAATACTTCTTTTTTTTTATACACTTGGATCAAACAGAGCATAATTTCTTTTGAACTAACTTTCTCTTTAAATGTAGATTCCCACCAAAGTATTTTCTCAAGCTGTAGAAGGTAAATTCATGGTTTTTCAGGCTTAGAATAGGAATGGTTAATGTAGTTAAAAGAATAAATAAAAGCTTAAATAAAGTAAGACTCAAGGGGGGTTGACTATGGAATACACCATGCAATGATGGTATAATAACTAGGATGGCTACGAAAGATTTTTGGTTATGAAAAAAAAAATGCCTAGATTATTTCTCAAATATTTGGTATCAACTAAGATTTTTCCTCAAGGATCCATCAACAGATTCTAGAGTAAAGCAAGATTGAACTCCCTTGACCCAGTTGATTCTACCCATTCTCTTTGTCAGCAAAATGGAAATAAAGAAAAAAAATTGATTATGTGTTCAATTGTGTTCAAGGAAAAAGATTTAAATCAAAGTATCCACAAAACTCATACTGACATAAAAGAAATTTTCAAAAAAATTCTCAGTCCTATCCTCAATCACAAATTTCAAATTCATAGAGAATTCAATCATACTCAAATGCATGCTTAGTAAGAAAATTCAAAAACTCAAGACTTATAAAATCATAAGTAAAGTAAAATAACCAGCAATCAAGAGGACAAAAATGACTATAAGAGTTTACACCCCCACATTTAAACTCAACAATGTCCTCATTGTGATTCAAAGAGGAGAAAGATTGAAGAAATAAAAGGAACTTCCCTGGTTTCATGGTGAATCCACCGTAGTTTGCAATTTTCAGCTCTTTATTCTTGCTAATAAACCTACATCAAAATCCAAATGATTCAAAATAAAAGTAGTAAGAGAAAGTTCTATGGGCTGCCTCTCAGAAGCACTTGTTTTTAAGTCTATAGCCAGACTTTTCAATTTTCCTCAATTAGGGTCTCCAAGATGAATAAGTGCACAGTTCCTCTCAACTTGTTCCCTATAATAGTGCTTCAATCTCTGACTGTTAACTCTGAATATATTCCCTGTCTTATCCTTCAATTCTATTGCTCCAAAAGAGGAAACATTGTCAATTGTATAAAGACCTGTCCATCTTGATTTTAATTTGCCCAGGAAGAGTTTAAGTCATGAATTGAAGAGTAAAACTTGCCGTCTTGGGGGTAACTTATGCCTTGTCATGCCACTTTTTCGTCCGTTCTTTGTAGATCATCGCATTTTCATAAGCATCATTTTGGAACTTATCAATCTCATTCAATTATAAGAGTCCCTATTCACCTGCTGCTTTTAATCAAAATTAAACTTCTTTACAACCCAATAAGCTCTATGCTCCAACTCAACAGGAAGATGACATGCTTTTCCAAACACTAATCGGTAAGAAGACATCCTGATAGGTGTTTTGAAAGCTGTATGGCATGCCCACAAAGCATCATCAAGCTTCTTTACCTAATCCTTCCTATTGGTGTTGACCATCTTCTCAAGAATGTTCTTGATTTCTCGATTTGAAATTTCAGCTTAGCCATTATTTTGAGGATGGTAGCCAAATGCTATCTTGTGCTTCTCACCATATTTAGAAAAAAGGTTGGTAAACAACTTGTTGCAAAAGTGGGTCCTCTCGTCACTAATAATAGCTCGTGGAGTGTCAAATCTTTTGAATATATTCTTGTGCAGAAATTTGAGCACAACCTTTGCATCGTTTGTTGTTGTAGCAATTGCTTCCACCCATTTTGACACATAATCCACTGCTAATAATATATAGACAAGGCCAAAAAAAGGATAAAAAGGACCCATAAAATTGATTCCCTAAACATCAAATAACTCAATCTCTAAGACATTTTTCAATCGTAGCTCCTAGCACCTTGAAATATTTCCTATACGTTGGAACCGATCACAGGTCTTCACCAAAGTATAACTATCATGAAAGATAGACGGCCAAAAGAAACTACTTTGAAATACCTTAGCTGCTATTCGTGTTGCTCCAAAATGTCCTCCATATGATGATGAATGGCAATGATGGAGAATGGCTTGCATCTCTTCTTCTAGTGATATGATCCACGCCAAGAATTAAGAAATTGATGGATCAAGAAGGATTACAAGATCGTCTAGAAACAGATTTATGTGAGACCGCGACCCATTGCTTATATTGCAAGAACCTTGGTATAATGAAGACGCCACAATCAATTATGGAAGGATTGATTGATAAGTCGAAGATGAATGCCACAGAAACTCCGATAAGTTCAGGAGTTCTAAAAGAACCAAAGAGAATTTTCTCTCACAAAGTATGAATCAAATCTGAATTGTTCTATTCCAAAAAGCCAATAGCTATTTAAATACATGAGGATCACAAATTGGGCAGCTAAAAAGCTTCCAAAATTCGTCCAAAATTAGAAAAAAGAAACTAAGGAATAGGAAACAAATCTAAATTTAATTCTGGTAACCTAAAATCCAAAAAAAAGTACCTAAATTGGCATGCAAGCCTTGCAATTCAGCAATTAAATTAATAAGGAAACAATTAAGAAAAGGTAATAAGAAAAATTGCAGCCATCCATTTTCCTTGATGAGCCAAAAAAAAACGAGTAAGTCTCCAATTTTGGGAAACTAAGTTTTAATTCACAATCTTGAGTTGCTAGATTATTCCAAAGCTTAAATCATTGAAACCCATCCTTGTGGATCACGTATAGCATCATCCTTGGGCCCTCAAAGATGGTTCTTAACCCAAATATGTTGAATTAGCCCATTGAGAGTTTCCTTGAACCTTTTAGCTCGAGCCCTTGTAACTGGACCAATTGGAACTTGAACAGGTTCATGAGCGGATAGATCGGGTAGAAAATGCACGTGTGGGACAGCAATAAAATGCTCCTAATATGCGTAGGATGGTTATATCCCTCAATCCTGAGCCACTGCAAGCACACCAAAGAGCATTGCTTCCGGTCACTAGAACTGAGTGACTAGAAAATGCAAGCCAAGCACTCGTCGGGTATATCAGATATATAATCGGGTGGTCCATCGGAGAATCTGCGAGACTCTTCAGTTCCCTCAGCTTGCATCAGGAAGATCAGAGGCGTTGATTTGGGCTTTGATTGATGGCTATGGTTGGTCTAGCGGGGGCTCGGGATTGTGACAGTCGAAGCTAACTGGCCCATCCAAGAAGACCAATAGAAATGGACAGCTGAGATGTGCGACCATAGGTTCCTTATTCGGTGCACCACCATAGTTGAGCTTTGAAACAGCTACATAAATCTAAAAAGAGACTCTGTTCTCTCTAGTGTCTTCGAAATACTCAGAGACAGACTTGCAAACGGAGACTTTATTTCCTTTGAATAAAATTAAAAAGCCCACGTGAGATGTAGAATTATGGCGGATGAGAACATGCCTCAGTTCGCGTACTGAAATGATTGTGTGCAGTTTCCAGTTCCACTAATCACTTGCTTATCGTGGCTTATACGGGTCTTATGTTTTGTTCTGTTACACGTATTACTGTAATACAATTAATTAATCAAAATGTGTAAAGAACATTTTTTCTTAGTGTTAATGGTCTAGAACCTAACATTTTGTATATGTATTACCGTAATATATTTCTTTACAGAACATTTGTTTTGTAATACTATTAGTAATTATATAAAAAAAACATTTTGATTTTAATTTTTTTAAAAATATATTATAATTTATATGCAAAACATCAATAATAAATTTTGAAAGGTTAA